>JAXGGA010008277.1:0-57841 GCA_038373865.1 Uloborus plumipes
CGGAAATGAATTTCGAATAATAAGTTTGTCACTATGGAATACGATTATTATTATTATGTGAAAGTATATTTCATCTAAACTGTCCCACGCAAATTAGGAAAATATTATATGAAAACTCGAGATCATAGGAGATAATGAAAGATATTTTTGAGCTTCCATTTTTAAAGCATTTTTAACATACTAGGATCTGTTCCCTGGTCAAATTTAAGCTGTCTGTTAAGACCTTTTGAACCTCACTTCAAGCGGTTAACTAGTCATTAAATATCCCCACTTGTATTAAAAACGATAAAATAAGCAGTATTTATGGTCAATAAATATTAAATCCAACTTTTATGCTATTTAAATTTTTTAGCTCTTATATTCTCCCTCGTTCTCGATACTTTGTTTGAACAAGTATAGTAACTCCTTGGTTACAAAGATAAGCACTATTATCTTGATTTTCGCACATTTTACATGTTCTTTAGTCCATTAATGCCTAGCGTCCCTTTTTAAGGACGGTCCAAAAAGTGGTCTGAATTTCCCCAAAATGAACATTTCAACCAAATAATAGTGTTCAATCAGTACCTTGGTATTGTTTCAATTCGTTTTTTACAGACTTCAAACCATTGTAAAGTGTGTTCTGTAGCCGTTTTAATATGACTTTTATCAAAAATGACATCGTTCACAATCTCAAGTGAAAAAGCTAAGTTTTCAAAGCTATTCCCAGCTTCCCAGTTTATGTTAATTGCTGATTTAATTTTTTCTTATAAAATGTCTTTTTAAATATTATATGGTAGACAGAATTTTTTTTTTAGTAAAAATAGTATGTATCCTCTGGGGTATATCGTAACTTTTAAGGAACGAATTTTCTTTAATAAATAAAAAAAAATTATTTTTTACATAAAATTTTTTTTATTATTTTTACTGTACATTTAACACTGTTTGTAACCAGTATACAAAATATCTTTGGAAAAAAAATGTCAGGCATTAATGGGTTAAACATGGTTGTTGTTGATGAAAATAAATACCTTTGTGCGACAGATGTTAAGTTTAAATCCAACGTTAACGATGCACAAATATACAGGTATACTGTAGACACGTGTTTCGGGGCTACAAGGAGCCCCTTTTTCAATACAAGAAGTGTGACAAATATACAGGTGTACTGTAGGCACGTGTTTCGGGGCTACAAGGAGCCCCTTTTTCAATACAAGAAGTGTAAAGCTCACACTTCTTGTATTGAAAAAGGGGCTCCTTGTAGCCCCGAAACACGTGTCTACAGTATACCTGTATATTTGTGCATCGTTAACGTTGGATTTAAACTTAACATGGTTGTTGTTGTTTTCTGTCGGATAGGCTGGCATTTTGTGGTACGCTGCAGCATTTTTCCAACTGTACGTTATTTAACGTGAAGTCCGACTTCGCAGTACACAGATGCCACAGGGACCCGTTTATAGGGTAGGCCAACCAACCACAGCACAAAACCATACTCGCACAAAGGAAGAACAAGGACGGGACAGAGAAAATATATCTATACCAAAGCCGGGATTCAAAACCGGAACTTTCCCATCCGCAGTTAAACTTTTCTGACCACTAGACAAGATGGCCTTCTTCAAACACGGTGTCTCGTCTTCTGCAATTGATAAATGTTCCAATTTAGTAGCGTCAATGCATTTTCGCTTAAATATGGGCCAAATTTTAAGTGTAGTTTAACAAAATATTAAGCTAAGAATAGCCGTGCCTATAATGGAGCAATTTATTTTTTTAAAAATAAATATTGTCTTATAAGTATTTTTGGTCTTGTGAGATTAGAAGCTAATCTATGCAAATTCTAAAAATATGTCAGATGGCATGCAGTATAAGAAGTTAGGATTCTTTTGTTTCTTGTAAAATGCATGTAGTTTTATTTTATGGAATTTACTTCGATTTTCCGTTGAACAAAATACCGATCACGAAATTCATGTATGAGCCATAATTTGAGAAGTGGTATAGATGCATATGTATTTAGCTGACAAGAAATTAATAAAACAGAAGAAAATACAGAAAAAAAATCCCTCTAACTACCAAACAGCATATACACTAGGTGGCCAAAAGTATCCGGACACTTTCAAAAATTCACATTTTTACATATAGCTCGAGAAATAAGTGATCAATTGTTCTTTAATTTTAGTCATACAAAATATATTCTTCACCGAACATTTCCAAGTTGAAATTAAATTACCCTTGCATTTGGGGGACGATAAGAAGGGGGGTCGAAAGAAAAACCGCCTTTTGACCATAACTCTTCGAAAATAGCTCGGAATAAGCTATCAATTTCAGTAATTAATTAGCATACTTTGTATAATTACTGTACAAATTTTTATGAACGTACCACTCTTACTTCTGAAGATATGAAACATTTTTGAAAAAACGGCAATTTTATTTGAAGGGTTTTTACTCATAACACGCTGAGTTTTTGATCAAACCTTATCACAACTTCAGGAAAGATGACAAAATACAAGAGAAAGAACATACTAAAACGGTAAATAAAAATATTAAAAATTCGATGAGATATGAACGTTAAAAGGAAATAATTTTTTACGGCGCATGCGCGAACGACAGAAATTTATAACTACAAAAATATTGTAGCCTGATTTATACTGCATCTTATAGAAAAAGTTCCAGTTGAATATCATGAAAAATGAAAAAGATATCAGCGATCTAGTGAGCTGTATTTCATTCATTTGCAGACAATACATAAATAGTGAGGGGTTGTCCACGAATAGTGTGGTGACAATCGATCATTTTTTTTCAATGTTAAATTGTATACAGTTTGAAAATTTATATTCGACATTGTCGTCACATTTCGTCTGTTCGGCCAAAAAGACCTTATACGTAGGTTTCCAAAAGTATCCGGACACCCTCTGAAACGTTGGTTTTGAACGACGACGCAATAACCTTTAATTTAAAAATAGCTCTTTGTGGACAGACCCTCACTATTTATGTAGTGTCAGCGAATGAATGAAATACAGCTCACTAGATCGCTGATATCTTTTTCATTTTTCATGATATTCAACTGAAACTTTTTTTATAAGATGCAGTATAAATCAGGCTACAATATTTTTGTAGTTATAAATTTCTGTCGTTCGCGCATGCGCCGTGAAAAATTATTTCCTTTTAACGTTCATATCTCATCGAATTTTTAATATTTTTATTTACCGTTTTAGTATGTTCTTTCTCTTGTATTTTGTCATCTTTCCTGAAGTTGTGATAAGGTTTGATCAAAAACTCAGCGTGTTATGAGCAAAAACCCTTCAAATAAAATTGCCGTTTTTTCAAAAATGTTTCATATCTTCAGAAGTAAGAGTGGTACGTTCATAAAAATTTGTACAGTAATTATACATAGTATGCTAATTAATTACTGAAATTGATAGCTTATTCCGAGCTATTTTCGATGAGTTATGGTCAAAAAGCGGTTTTTCTTTCAACTCCCTTCTTGTCGTCCCCCAAATGCAAGGGTAATTTAATTTCAACTTGGAAATGTTCGGTGAAGCCTATATTTTGTATGACTAAAGTTAAAGAACAATTGATCACTTATTTCTCGAGCTATATGTAAAAATGTGAATTTTTGAAAGTGTCCGGATACTTTTGGCCACCTAGTGTATTATGCCTAATTACAAAATAAATTAGTGCTCTATTTTTTATTTGAATAGTTATTTGCACTTTATGAAATGTTTTCATACAGCTAGGTTTTAAGAGTAATTGAACAAATCAAGTTTTACAGTTAACCCAAGTAGCACATTTCGTTTTTTAAAGGTTGTAAAATGGTTATTAACGTTGTGACAATGGATTAAAAACGTTTATAAAACGTTAAAAAGTTTTTTGTGCTTCTTGGGAAGTAAGCCGTCTAAAGCTTTCAAGATTATTCTAACTTTTTCTTCGAAAAATATTTTTCTTCTTTGAATTATGTTTCTCCCGAAAATAACGTACATGATGACACAATACGGGTAGAGCTTTTATTACGTGTATAAACAAATTTATATTTCTTAAAAAAGCCGTAAAAACTAAATTTTAGCAATGAAACAGATTTGTATTTCTTAGAAAAATTGTTTAGATCACTAAAAATTAAAAAAGCTAAAATGTTTTCCCACAAACATATAAAACTAAAATAGTTTATTTAAAGACTTCTTCAGAAAATATGTCCTGATATTTTCCACCCGTCTATACAAAGAAAAGGAATGCCATGTTTTAATATTTATTTTGATTTCACACCCTCCGAATCTCACAATTTTCCTTGAAAAGTCATAAAACCACCAGTGATAAAACTTGTTTCACTCACTTTTTGAAAGAGGAATACTTCCAAATGGAATTCTTTATAGCAAGTAGAACTATAAAAGTGAATTTTTCTTTTATATCAAATGGAATCATTCTGCTAAAGTCTGTAGATTTTTTTGATAAGAAAACTCTTAAAGAAGTTTCAGAAGGGTAAAAAATTCTGTTGAAAAGCATTTTACGCCTTCAAATTGCTATTCAGCAATCGTGTCAGCAGATATATTAATTTTAGTTGCTGTCAATAAACAGAAGTGCAAAAGTTTTAGAATGAGGGAGGATTAAAGGGCATAGTCTGACCATTGCGCACTTCTTAGCCTACTTTTTTGCAAAAATAACAAATCTCTATACATATAAATGGAGGGATGTTTGTGTTTAGGTGTGTTTTTGTTTTTCATACAAATCCTTGACTGAATCGTTTATTTCCGAAATCATTCAAGCGACAAACACTAAAAGTTCGAAAAAGTATTTTTACCGTTAATTACGAAAAAAACGATTAGGATTTTAATATTTTGAACTGAAATATATACATATTTAGATATATTTCCTTCAAAAAATATTGTAGTAATCACTATTAAATAGTTTAACGTGAAGAAAAAAAGGTTTTCTTAAAATTAGAAATTTTGTCGTTTGGGTGGTTTCTGAAAGAAACGATTCAATTTACGCAGGATCTTTACCAAATTTGTCACAAGGGTTCCTTGATGTTCTGGAATTCATATGATGTGGGCGGGGGGGGGGGGGCATTGTCTTGCAAAGGGTTATTTCTTCATAAAAATCCGGTTTATGTCGGATCTTTGCCAAATTGCGCATAAAGGTCCTTTGATGCCCAGGATTTCACAAGGGAATTTTCCCTCATAGCGGTTTTCTTTGTGTATACAAAGTCAGTTCACATCGGATCTTAGCCAAATTTAGCACAGAGATTATTTGATGCTCAATAAGTGACATTGGGGAATTTTCTAAATCCTATAGAGATAATTAATCCTATAGAGATAATACCCCCTCCCAGATAAAAAAAAAAAGTTCACTAGAATCGGACTGTTCACTCTGAAGTTACTAGGAGGGAGGGGGAGGGATAAGTTTTTCAACTGTTCAAAATTGAAAAAAAAATTGTTCAAAGCAAAAAGTGAAATATGAGTATAAGATGTCCTCACCGAGATCTTTCGAACAAAAAAAGGTTTGTTAAAATAGAATTGTTCATCCGAAAGTTATTAAGGAGGGGGGGATAGACAGAACGACATACCCACAGTTTCTCCATCTACAAACCCAACTAGCCAGCTTGTAATTTTTCGATCTTTATTTGATTATTTTAGTTTTTTTTCTTTTTTTGAACTTTTGCGGTATTTTAAAGAATACATTGAGTCACTTTTAATGCTTTTTCCGTCTTTCTTTTACTCTAACTGAAAGTTGGCTTAAAAGGTAACAACAAATGAAAAATACCTTGATACTGAATAAAAGTACGATGCTGAAAGTTACAAAAATTGTTTTTATTAGTTAATGAATCAAACCTCTTTGCATTCAAAGTCCTGATTAAATACAGAAACTGAATTTATACAATGTGCCACTTAAGAAAGATGGAACGAACGATAATCAATTAATCTTGTAAAAAAAATAATCGCTTTTCATCAATTTAAGTGGCTTTCTCCGTTTTATCATCAAAAACCAAAGTTGAGTGCTGGACATGTAAAGGGTTGAAGGATGATAAATGTGAACGCTCATCGCCAACATGCTTTTATTTGAATATGCGAACGATTTATGTCGTGGTCGTTTAAAAGCAATTTATGGTTTCGTATATGTTTCAACTTAGCTTTAATAACCTGGGTTTCGTTAATCTATTCCAGGTCGAATATTTTATAGTTTCCCATGCTCGGAAGCTTTTAAAGCCATCCAAAGAGGACAATAAATAATCAGGTAGTATGATACACATAAAATGCTGTTTATTTTTAATTATTTATAAAGTTTATTGAGAGAGAGAGAGTATCACTTAAAAAAGGTTTTGTTTTATCGAATTGTAGTTTGACCAAAGTTTTAATTAAAACAATGTTTCATTGTTAATTAAAAGAATTGAACAAAACATAATATATTAATTGCATTCTCGCTTAAATTACAAAAATTGTTTAGTAATGATAATAATAATTTAAGTGACAATTCGATTAAATGTATTATAATTTTGTTCAATTTCTTCAGTTACAATCGTATTGTTTTTTTTTTTAGAAATGCTGGTTAAACGATAACTGAATAGGACAAAAATTCTTTTAGAAAGCGTCTAATAATGTAGAACGGGGCCACTCCACGAAAATCCCGCCATTTTGCCCGCACTTGACGCTCACATATTTCATTAAAAATGAATAATTAAAAAATAATAATGAACAAAACTTTTTGTCTAAGAAATCCCATACCGATTTGTGATTTCTTAACCAACAAAGTTTTATTCATTACCCTTTAAAATCACTACTTTTTAACGACATACTTGAGCGTCACTTGCGGTAATAAGCGTACATAAAACTGGCGGCCTTTTCGTGGAATGGCGCAATTCCGCCAAGCATTGATGACATTGGCGATTTTTCGCATGCGGCCGGCTAACGGAAAATTTCCTTTATTAAATACTTTTTCCATCAAAAGATGTAACAACATAAAATAAGGGAGAACTATAGGAAATGGCTCTGTTGGAAAGATTTCAGACATAGAAAGTAGAACAGATGACGAATTAGCTGTGCAATAACAATCGCGAAATGTATATTCAAATTTGTGGGTTTTTTCTATAGGGCGTCTGCGATATAGCAGTTTTTAATGCTTGTTTAGGCAAAAGAAGAATTTGAATTTTAGTCACTTCTTATTATCGGAAAACTGCACAAATAGCGTAATAATAATGACAAAAGTTGTAATATGTAGCAATCGAAAAAACGTATCAAGACATGTTTTTGGCACAAAAGAGTTTTGTCCTCTCATCCCAGGACCATCAGTTCGAATTTTTCCAAGGGGGGGGGGGGGGCAAAGGGATTATACACAATGTAAATTTACCAGAAAATGGCAAAAACCACACCTACTTACAGGTAAATACATTGATTTTCCAAAATCGGGGGGGGGGGGGGGCAATTGATCCTCTCCCGGAAACCCGAAAAGACGGGCCTATCCCATCCTCGTTATTGAGAAATAAGGTTTTAAAAATTTGCCGACATTTGAAGAAAAGAGATAAATGTAAAAGATTTGGCGAGAACTAGAAGATACTACAAGACTTCACCGTCAGTATGCGACAAAACATCCATCTGCAAAGTGTGCTGAAGTTGTGTTCCATTTCTCTCATAAATTCGATTAATTTGATGACTTTTTTTATACTTTTGGCAGACCTTTTGTCCTTTTTTTGATAACACACAGACGAGTGAAAACATTGAAAGTTCCCAGAAACATGTTTTATCGTGCTCTTTAGATTGCTATTGATTTTTTATATATTTTTTCATTGTTGGATATAGTGTGGTTTGCTGGTTAGAATATTAATAATACAACAGTGCCTTTAATGATTGCAAAATTAATTATTCTTTTTTTTGTCTTCAGTAAGCTACTTACCTTGACTTACAGTACAAACTTTAATTATGCTGCCTACAGGACGACTCCAACATTTATTTAAATTTAAATCTGCCACTTTTAAAGGGTTTTATTTTACTCGTAATATCATTTGTGAACAGCCCCTTCTTTGGGAGAGGGAATTTCATCCAACAAAATTTAAGCCTTTTTTTTATCTAACCAGTTTTCCCTTAGTTCTAAAATGTTGTGCTAGCGGTTCTTTTAAAATAATCTTATGAAGGAAAAATCTTACCGATTTTCCGCTTTATTTGGGCGCTTGCAATCGTATTGCTGTTGTGAAGAGAATTTTTGAAGAGATAAATCATTTTTTGTAAAATATTGTATTAGAATTCAGTTTGTTCCATCAAAAACCAACTGTGTCAGTTCGTTCCATCAATTTTTTAATTTTTTTTTTAAGCTCAGACTTCACTTCACTTCACTTCATTTCAGTCCAGTTCATTTTATTCAATCCAAGAAAAGGCTAAAAATATCCTGCAGACGATCAAAAACTCAGTTGTAAGAAATGTAAGGCAGGGATTCAAGTGAAACAGTCGATCGCACATTACAATCGCTACTGGAAATGAATTACATTAGAACGTTTCTTGATAAAAACATCGTGACGTCAGCGTGACGTTTGCCTATGAAAAACGAGCTATATAAAACGTCACAGCCTACTTGGCGAATAAGAGGAGAGCGCTGAGTGCTCGTGAGCTCTTATTGGCTCCACCCGTAGTGACGTCATGCGAAGTTAAGTTGATGATAATGTAATTCACTTCCAGTAGCGATTGCAATTCGAAGCGATCGCAGTGCTGTTTCACTTGAATCCCTGCCTAAATCTTCTTCTATGTACCATTTCTTAGTATTATGAAATAGTGTATTGCACAAAAAAAGTCAGATATTTGGATGAAAATATCGTCTTCCTGTGACTCCCAAAAATAATCAGATTTACAAGGTAAATGCATAACGTTAAATAAAGCATAAAACTGGATATTATCGGATAAGCATCTTCCTCCGCTCCAGCATCCCCGAAAAGTAAGCCGTACTTCACGTTTCATAACCTCAGAAATATTATTCATGTCATATTATCACAGTTCTGTGATTATTTAATCCAAAAAATCTAATTACACTCCTGCCTCAAGGAATGCTAATTAAGAGAACAGGGCAATTATTTTTCGCAAACGCAACCCTTAATGAAATTTCTTCCTATCAATGAAAATTTATTTGGAAAAACATGCATAGTTTTTACCGTTAAACAGGAGGAAAAGTAATTTTCGAAAGTTTATTAGTCTATAAATACAGACAATTCAATTAGTTTTTCTTCCTTTAAAACGTTCTTATTTATTAAATAATAATTAAGGTTATTATTCTTGCCTGACGTTTTAATGAGTTCTTTTCGCAATTTTCGGTATGGAGCGTACGAAAAAAAAAGCATTTCTAATAATATAGTTAAAATCATATTTTTATTTATAGAAACCATTCTTACTTTAATTACATATAACATATTTTTTTGCTCACTGCACATATTGTGCCTTATGGTTATAAATTATATAAAGAAATAAGTGCAGTGGCTTTATAGTCGTAATGTATGTTTTGGCTTCAATTACGTGTGTTAATAAACTAGATTTATATTTAAAGTACTTAAAAGCAATGAATAAAAAATATGTTTAAACATTATTATATTAAACGGTTAAAAGTAAGAAAATTTGTATATTCATAATGTATTATGTGACAAAAACCTTTCTAAAATAAAACATATACTACCCAAGTAGCATCAACTCATCGGATTTTGCTCTGCCGATCAACAAACTCCTCGTAAACTGATCCTGTAACGCACGATGACATCGTTCCGATCAGTATCCGAGCACGGTTTTCGATGAGCTATTTTTCATCGGAAAACGATATCCTTCCGATCAACTTTCCCGATGAAAATAAGCCGAGCTATATTCCATCGGGAAACGATATCCTTCCGATCAAGTTTCCCGATGAAATTCCTCGGCACGGGACTGTGCTGCTCGTAAATTGCTCCAATTCTCATCGGATTTTGCTTCTCGGATTCTGCTTGGCCGATGAGACATATTGGATCATCGGCCGATGAGAATTTCATCGGGTTTCGATGAATGGGAGATGCTGCTGCTAGGGTATGCTATGTTGTACTTACGTAATTTACGTAATATTACCTTTTCAGAAAGCAAAAGGAAGGGTGGGGTTTACGTGAACGAGCTGCAGTATCTACAAATATTGCACACTTTTGAATGGACTTCTAAGATAACAGTGAAGTTTTGATATCCAAAGGAAATTGTTTGAATTTTTATTCCACTGCAATGAGAAAAGAAGTTGCTGGTGTAATTTTTTTTTTTTCGTTTTTAAACAGCTCTATGTTTTGTACAATTCTTGAAATAGAAATCTAAAACCTTGCAGGATTACTTATCCTGTCATATGCGTCATTCTCACACCAATCTTTGTTGAAGTAGAAAATGGTAAGGTCAAACACTTTTTTTTCATGATTAATTTTACGCGAGACTGCTCAAAAATGACTTAAAATTGCAGTTTTTTTCCAGTACAAGCATGATGTAACTATGAGACTATTACTAGTTCACTACTGGTTCATAAGCTAAACGACCCCACTTATAGGTGGATAAGTGCTGGGCAAATACAAAACACATTAAATGAGTCGTTTAAAATCAAATCAAAACCTGTTAAGGTCATTTTCTATGAAGAATAATTTTATTTTAAACAAGTACTAAGGATAAATTACAGCTTTAAACAACCAGTGACCCTGAATGCCGATTCATATTAAAACGAATTTCTCTGGTCATAAAGCATTTTACCTCCAAGTACACAGTCCAGTCACAATGTGACCACCACGTACTTTTGACGACGACGTCAAATTACCAATATCAAAAGGCACTTGGTAGCACAATGCAGTTGAGGGTGTGTGAGGGCTTTGGAAACCATTCCTATCATTGGCGTAATGCAAAAACGAGACGATTTATCCGACGTCCAAACGGGCATGATCATTGGCTTTCGGGCCCAGGGTGGAGGCATTTCCAAAATGGCTGAGTTTTTGAGCTGTTTGCTTGCCATCGTGGTAAAAGTGTACCGTGCATGGCAAGTGGGACTGTCAAAAATCAGCGACGTGGAAAATGTGGTGCAACACGGGCCATCGATGACAGAGACAAGCGACGGCTGCGGAGATGCGTTCGGGTTGATTGATGGGCTACCGTTGAGCAACTGACCCCCCAAATAAACCAAGGGGCTACCAACATCATCTCCCAAACTACTATTTATCGGACATTGCTTTGTCTAGGCTCCCGAAGCACAAGACTGGTTCATGCAGCTAGGCTGGCTACTGTCCATCGATGACGAACCCTGGAATTTGCAAGCCAGTACCGCAGCTGGACGTTTATTGAATGACAACAGGTAGCATTTACTGATGAATCACGTTTTATGCTCCATCGGGCAGATGGACGTTGGCGTATAAGGCGTGAAACTTCTGAAACCAAATACCCTCAACCATTGATGGAATGGTCCAAGCTGGAGACGGGAGCATTATGGCCTGGGAAATGTTTTCCTGGCTTTCTCTGGGCTCACTCATCATTGTAGAGGGCACGATGAATAAATACAAGTACGTATTATTCAACCGCGACGAGTTGGCCGGTGTCAATCAAATGAGAAAACGAGTCCATTCCTTAAAATAGGTAGAGAAGGAAGAAACTCCAGTGTGCCATATTTTTGCAAGTTTAGCGACATTTTGGCGAAGTGATAAATTTTATGAAATATTAAATAATTCTTCGAGCTTTATAGCAAACCATTTGAAATTTATCGTCTGTAACATTTATTGCGCTCACTTACACTATTTAATGCAGCCACAACTGCATTTAGCGAGGAAGTCTTTGCTTTTTTTATTGCAACCCTTATGTTACCTTTTTGTTTTTAAATTTAAATGAACAGTGAGGCGTTGCAGTCAAGAGCCAATTGCTGCGGAAATATATAAAACCAAGACCCACCTACTTTCTTGTATCCAATGAGAAATCTTTCTCGATTGTGCAAAAATTAAAATATTTTCCTCTTTGGCTAATTTCTCAAATTGAGAGACCAATTAAAGGTAAGCAAGGTGACGTATTCAAGCTTTGTAACCAATACCGCAATTGTGAATCCCATTCCTCAATTTTCATCTGCGTATCACCCCTTCCTAAAAATGGACAATCCTGAAAAAAGGAGGAGTCATAGGCCATCTCTGCGAAGTTGAATAATATCTTTCTTTGCGGATCATATCCACCCCTAAATGTGCATTGTTTTTCCTCAGGATGATGGCATCTACCAGCAGGACAATGCAAAGTGCCATACAGCTGCCAGTGTACTTGCGTGGTTCGAAGAGCATCAGAATGAGTTTACCCTTCTTCCCTGTCCAGCAAACTCTCCTGATTCAAACAGAATCGAGAACATGTAGGACCATCTCTATCGGGTTATACGCTCTATGGATCCTCATTTGCGTAATTTGGCCCATCTGGCTGCAGCATTGGCGTCTGCATGGCTCAATTTACCAGTGAATACCTCCAGGGCCCTAAAAAAATCTCTTCCTGCACGTTTCGCAGCAGTCCGTTCTGCGAAAGGTGGTTTTTCACGCTTTTGATAGGTGGTCACATTAATGTGACTGGACAGTGTATATTTAATTGTTTTTGAGAGGATATGGTAAACACGGAAAAAGAAAGACAATCCTTACTAGCAAATTTTATTAGTCGCAAAAGCAGACTAAAGAAGGAAAATTGAAAATTCTTACACTAAAACCAATTACAAGTATTTTAAATGTTAACACATAGAAACTGATACAGATAAACATTTTAAATCATTGAGTATTCACTCCTCGTCGGCTCACAAGGACATCCATTTTTAAA
The DNA here is from genome assembly GCA_038373865.1 of Uloborus plumipes. Lineage (NCBI taxonomy): Eukaryota > Metazoa > Arthropoda > Arachnida > Araneae > Uloboridae > Uloborus > Uloborus plumipes. Next base: position 12,738 of record JAXGGA010008277.1, read on the forward strand.
GAAAACTTTGTTTAAGAAACACCAGTTTTGATAACTTATGCACTAAGGAATGAATTAACTACAACTTAATGCTGAAGTTCACTTATTGTTTCCTGTTTATCACTGTACCTTGCTATTGCAAAAAAAAATGTTCCACTATTTTATGCATCATTGTTAAATCTCCTTAAACAACATAATTTTAAAATCATCTACCCAGCTTACACTTTTAGCTTATTTATTTAATTAAAATGGCTCTTCAGAATAATGTTATTAAATATTGCGCCATTTCTGTATTTGCTTTGTCGCAAGCAGAAATTCTATTTCGGCTTCCACCCTTATTTGCATTTTAAAGCGTTGTTTTCTCCCTCATACCTCCTATAAATAACACCTCAAGGAACATATTTTTCTATGCCCTCCTCCGCCTGAAAAATTCAATTATGATGATGTAGTTCTATGCAGATGTTTTTGTTCTAGTTCACATTTTTGTAAGTTATTTTATATTTATGCAGACTTTTTTTTTTTTTTTTGAGGATGAAAAATAATATTTAAAAAAAAGTCTTTGCTTAGCTTTCCAGCGACAATTTAATTGCAGGATTGAAACTCTTTATAAGTACTTCACATTTGATATCAGTTATAAATGTTATAAAAGACATTTCGTTATGAGCCATTGACAATACAATACGATTGATTAGTTGTAAAAGCAGAAAAAAAGTGTTCAATTAAATACCATATTCTATGTTGTTTACATTTGTAGAGATGTCAAGAAGCATTGTTTCTAAACTATACAAATGAGAAAAAAATGTGTCGTAAAGACACACATGATAGAGGTAAAACTTTGATACTGTAGGAAAACATTTTAATTATTATTCATCAATTACTGGTGATTATCGTAGACTATGTTTATCATTCATTTAGCTGCGTAAAAGTATATTTATAGATCTTAAACTATCTATGTATTCCAAGACTGCGCAACAAAAGGTTGAATTCAAAAGCTTTTGGACAATTTCATCGTTACAGACGTAACAACCGCAGACTTTGAACACAAATAATTCTGGTTTGGGCTGATGAAAGTCTTCAATTTTTTTTCCTGTAGTGTAACTTGATGATGTTTATGCTACATTAAATTTGCGTGCAGATTGCTTAATTACAAAAAAATATAGAAATTAAAAATTGCCTGTTACAGACGTAATTCACAAAACAGCAAAAACTCGACTATGTCATACAACTTACAATATTCCTCTGAATCATACGGAAATTTTGAACTTTTTTTTTAATACGTGTTCTAGAGACTTCAAGCTTTCTAAAACCATAAAGATTGTGTGGATTTTGACTGCCGAATTTGTGAAAAAAATTCATAAACTTGTTACGGACGAAACAAAGTGGTGTTACAGACGTAACATCTCTGATTTGAAAGTAGAAAACAGTATTTTAAAGCAGGAATAAACAAAAATTTTTGTGCTAAAACAATACAGTAGCATTAATTAACACATTATTTGAATATTTTAAGTTATACTGTGCCAGTTTTAGAAAATTTGGGTAAGTCTGGGGGAGTTGAGAGCATATGCCGATATGGGCAATTCCATGAAAGTGTGGAAAATCGTTGAAAAAATTAAATTAAACTAGTGTGATTAATTTGCATATTTTTCGATTTAAAAGGGTTGAAAGTGTCTTATGCAAAATAAGTTTCCGTCTAGAACCTAGTTTTTTAGTTTTGGCAGCACTTTGAAGTTGGCATTAGAATGTTTTATTCTTGGTGAAGCAAATGGTCAAACTTTCAACGTCGGTAAGTTTCACTTTTTTTCTTTAGATAACTGTTGCAATGAAATATTAATGATTATTACACTTTAAATTAATATTCTGAATTGCTGAAGTAAGTGTTGTTACCTAAATTAAGTGATTTATGTATATTTAAAAAAAGCACTATGCTATGTAGCGTAAGTTACCAAAAACATGTTAATGTTTTTTATGTGAATAAAGAAAGAGCAATACAATATTAGTAATGTTATATTTTCTATCTTATAAGTGTGTATCAAATAAATAATGATAGTTTTCTTTCAAATACTGTTAATTTTATTCTTTGTGCCACAGTCAAAATGCGTAACGTAAGTTACTGGCATATGCACGTAACGTAAGTTACCCAAATAAAATTTAAATGCTTGCGTTTAGAAATAAAGTACATTGTGGAATAAACTTATGTGGTTAGTAGGAGTAATTTATTCGAACCTTCTTTTATCGTTATGTATTTACTTTATTATATTAAATTAATCATATTTCTTAAAATGTCTTTGTTTGCTAATAAGCTTACATACACGTCTCTTCTAAATTACATCATTCTTTTAGGCTTTTAAGATGTTAATTCACTAAAAAAATATCCTTGCATTCAGTACATAGGATGTGATGTCTATGAAGTATTCAAAAGTGGCTACTATTCTAATTTAAGTTATCAAATGTATTTCGTAAAACACAAATCTAAAAAATCTATTTCTTTCAGACGAAATATTTTGTATGCTCTATTAAAAATGGCACTGACCGCTGCAGAAAAAATGCGTCGTAGGAGGGATAAGCTAAAGAAAGATGGAAAATATGAAGAGTATAAGAAAAAGATGAGAAAATATGTTAAACAATCAAGAATGAAGAAGAAAAAAGAAATTGAAAAACTTCCTTTAACACAACAAAGAAAAATACAGAATAAAATAAGAAACGAGTGTAGGCTCAGAGTAGTAAAATTTAGAGAAAAAATGCGTAAAATCAAAGAGCAATCTACTACTGAGACATGCACGCTTAATTCCACCACAGCATATAAAACTAGGAGCTCTCTCGGTAAAGCTACTTCTAAAGCAAATCGTGCATTACCCAATTCTCCAAGGAAAAAAAAGATGGTTGTCTCTAAATTGTATGAGAAATTCGTAGCAGTGGAAAATGAGGAAGAAAATAATACTGCTATAAGAAATGGAAGGAAGTCTATAAATATTGATATAGTAAAAAAAGTTAAAAAATTTTACGAGAGGGAAGAAATGTCAAGACAAGCACCAGGAGTAAAAGATGTTGTAATAATCAGAAATGATAATGGAACTAAATCAAAAGTGCAAGCAAGACACCTTATTCTTTCCATTCGAGAAATGCACCAACTATTTGTAGAAGAACATCCTGACTGCAAGATCGGAAAGAGCAAATTTTTTGACCTTCGCCCGAAGCATGTCTTACTCAGCAGTAAACTTCCAAGAAATGTATGTCTCTGCCAGTATCATGAAAATTTTAGGTTGGTTACTGAAGCATTAAAAAAATATTACGATGTTTCACCTCTTACAGACTTTTCTTTTTTATGCTCAGAGAAAACGGACAAGTGCTGGTATGGAGAATGTGCACATTGCTCGAATCAATTCGAACATACCCTGGCAGAAATTATCAAAAACGAAACTTTAAATGACTTGAATTGGTATGTTTGGAAGACCGATGATACAGGAAAACTTAAAAAAGTTTTAGAAGAAGGAAACTCAGATGATATAGGAAATTATCTGAAAAAAATCATGCCACATTTTTTAACACATGTACATATCAAACGCGAACAGGCTCTTGCTTACAGACAGCAAATTAAAGCTGCTCTATCACCATCCTTTATTTCTGAAATTGCAATTTTACAAGTGGATTTTGCAGAGAATTATACATGCGCGTATCAGGACGAGGTGCAAAGCGCACACTGGCGACAAAAACAAATTTCAATTTTTACTGCATCTGCCTGGTATTTCGGGAAACATAATGCAATCGCTCTTGTTTCTGACAATTTAAATCATACAAAAGAAACAGTGGTGCCATACGTAGACTGTATAATGGAACAATTACCTAATTCTGTAAAGAAAGTGCACATTTGGTCAGATGGGCCAAGTAGTCAGTTTAAAAACCGCTTTGTAGCTTCGGCATTGCCTGTGTTTGAAGAACATCACAGAAAAAAAATAACTTGGAACTATTTTGCTACTTCCCATGGGAAAGGGCCTGTGGATGGGACAGGTGGTTCAATAAAACGGAGTGTGCGAAATGCTGTATTGAAGCGAAAATTTATTGTCACTAATGCGAATGAATTTGTTGCTGCTGCGCAAGACCTGCCATCAAAAATAAAAGTCCTTGAGGTCACTCCTAATGATATTGAAATACGATACAAGAAGCTAAATTTATTTCAAATATTTTCTAAAGCTCCGTACATTAGTAATATTAAATTAGTACACCATTTAAGAATACGAGAAGGACAAACTGTGGGGTTTCGTTTAGTGAAGGATTTCAAAGAACTGGAAGAAAAAAGTGAAATAAATATTGGTGACTGGTATGCAGTTAGTTACGAAAATAAATTGTATCCTGGAATCGTAACGACTGTTGAAGGAAACGAATGTAAAGTAAAAGCAATGACTGCTTTTGGAACCTATTGGAAATGGCCAAAATTGGTAGATGAAATTTATTACACAAAAGAAAATATGATTCGAAAAATTGAACCACCTAAACTTATTAATAAACGGGGACATTATGCTTTTAAAAACATGAGTCTTATGTAATAGGTTTGATTATTTATATAAATCATTGAGTTTTTTTTGTTAATTTCTGTGAATTTAACTTATAATTGTTATTTTACAATATCTTGATCTAAACTGGACTGGAATTTTCATTCTTTATTTATTGTAATAAAAATATGCTTATAAGTGAACTTTGTAACATAAGTTACTGTAACGTAAGTTACTCAGCTAAAAATTCCCATAAATTTCAATTTTTGAACTACATTTTTAAATTTGTGAAAATAATTTCCTAAAACTATCCAAAAAAAAGATAAATTATGATTCAAACTAAAAACAATTGTGAAAGAGCAGAGATTTGCCTTAGAACGAACTGTCACGTTATTGCATTCCCTTTTTGTGTAACATAAGTTACTGCCTTATTTTTGGCTGCTAAATTTTGAAAAATTTAAATGCAGCAAATATTTTTGTATTTTTATTATGCTTTTGACTGTCATTTTCATGGATAACTTTCGTACAAGGTTTGTATAACAATATTTGCTCTCACTGAGGTGCTAAATGCAAAAGGGTTGGTCAAAATGTAACGTAAGTCACCGTGGAATTGCCCATATGTCAATATGTAACAATAAATTAATGCATCTTAAGACAATTATTTCCAAGAAAGATTGACACAAGAAAAGTTTAGAAGGGCCACACAAATTTATTTATTTGTATTCTTAAAATTAATGCATAATGGGGCTGCTACATAAAAAAATCGGGAAAAGTAAATTCCTCCCTGGAATCAGTGATTGGTCTCAGGAGAACTTAAAAATTTGAAAATGTTGGATGATATAGCAGAATACTAGTACCAAACTAAAATTTAACATTCTTGGTGACAGTTGGTCAATTTTGATAATTTTTTTGAATGAAAAAAAAATGTCCTTTTTCGTCCGACGTTTTCGAAATTCGAACGGCATTTTCATATTCTGTTTGAAAACAATGCATTTCGCGGGCTTTTGGCAAATTCGCGATGTTAGCCCCCCGTTCTTCCAATTTTGGCGTCAGCTTTAAAGCATTTTCCTGGGGCATATAAATAATTTTAACTTTTTCTGCAATGGAGTTTGCACACTGAAAAAATTAAAGAGCGTCGTTGACAAATGCTGTTCTAGATCTTACTCTCTGCCAAACCTGGTGCTTGACCACACCCCCAACTCCATCCACAGCTCCCTTTCCATGTGACGTAGCAAAAAAATGCCCGTTGAGGTATAAATTATAATCAGTTATACCATATGTGTATTTTATTAATCTTAAGAAATAAATTTCAATTACATGCCGACATTATTAAAAATTTCAAAATCAGAATACCAGAAACTTTAGTACTCGTACCATATTATGCTATATACATGTATTTCTCATCCTGTGCTTTTTACCTATTTAATTGGAAATTTACTTTTGCTACGGACGTCACATAGAGTCATTTGTTATGTCCGAAATGTTACTTCTGTAACAGCATTAATTTAAAAACTAAATCAGTTGCAATATTTCTAACTATGGTAGGCAATTACTCTGAGAATTTTCCAAAAGAACCATTAAGGGGTTTTTTTAATTTTGTTTTTTTAGGACGTAATGACAACTTTTGCTTCTTTTTTGTTACAGACGTAACATCAAACTTCTTTTTTTCAAACTTCAATTACACCATTTAGATCGATTCAAAAGAAATTAATGAATGCATATTATTATAGTACCGTCTTAGTAGTTAAAATTGTGCTACAAGTAGTTATTTTTGTTTTTATTTTTCGGTGAGAAATATGCATTTGAAAATGTGTTCTTTTTTCTGATTTTTACAAGTTCGTGAATATCGTACTTCCAACTAAGAAAACAAGTATTATTCTAACTCTCACCAAAAAACCAATGCAGGATTCTTAAAATATACATCTTAAGCTTTAAAATGATGTATAACATAGCAACATAACTTCAATATGAATTTTTGACCAATTGGTTTCACTTTTCATGGAATGGCCCTTTTAAAAACATTTTTAAACTGATAGCTTGAATCACAGAAATCTTTAAAAAGCTACATTATTTTAAATATTTTAAAACTTCCAAAATCCGCAAGAATATGTTTGCTTAGGTTCATCATTAAAATAAATGTGTTAAATTTATAGCAAAAAAACCTTTACAATTAATATTATTTTTAATTTTATTGACAACAATTATAAAGTGGAAGTATTTTTGCTTAGTAAAGACTACAATATTCATTGTGTTTGGCATTAAATAAAACGCAACTACGCCACTTCCGTCGCACACACACTGCAAAAAATTAACTGTTGTTTTTACGGTATAATACTGGCGGCCGAGCTTCCAATTTAACCCATTTATGCCCTTTACTGGGCATAAATGGGTTAAATTGGGACGCTTGTTAGTTACTGCAGACAAAAACCTGTAATGGGTATGTCATTTTACTAAAGATGTTTTTCACAAGTTCAATAGCCCTTCTTCTTGAGAAAACCAGTAAGAGCCACCATTTGGACTTCCGAGTTTATTTATTGACAGCTATTTTTAGACAAAGCAGTCAAGCAACGATCTAGCATGGGTAGCCACAGAGAGTAAGTTTTTTTTTTTGCGAACTTATTTTTCATAAAATTAAACTATTTTAAAATGATTGGCTTAAAATGGATCACAGATGCCTTCTGTAATGTTACTTTGCAAAAGTAAAGTCAAATATGGTCGTATTTTGCTCACTAATCTGCAAATATCCCATAAACAGGACGTTAAATAACTTAATAAATACTGCAACGGCGAACTGTTTTAAGCCTAAAATGTATGTAAACCATTCCAAGTACGAGTTTTAAGCAGATAAAAATTGAAAAAAATTGTTGAAAAAAACATGAGCATAAATGGGTTAAAACTAAAATGCACAGTAACAAACTGTAACACTAGCAATTTTAGTTTCTTACTGTAAAGTTAGAAATTTTACAGTTTGTTGCAGTAAAATTTAGTTGTATTTTACTGTAAAAACAAGAGTGTAATACTGGCAGCAGAGGTTCCAGTTTAAAACTGTAAAATGCAATGTAATAAACTGTTCATTTAGCAATTTTGCAGTTAGTACTGCAAAATTAGTAATATTACAGTTTAGTACTGTAAAAGTAGAAATTTATAGCTTATTACTGTAAAATGACAAATTTTTAATTTATTACAATAAAATTAGCTGTATTATAAACAACATTATTTTTTTACAGAGCCCACAAAAAATATATATATGCTTAAATTAGAATTACATAGTCTCGCCTAAAAAAATCATTTAAAAGTCTAGATATCGACCAGTTTTTATCTGATTCATAAAGTCAGGTGAATACATTTTATCGCTGCTGCGTAAATAGCTATTTTTTTTACCATTGAATTTTCTTCAGCAATTTTGTGTTCCCTTATCGCAATCAAATTATTAAACTTTTGTCTCAATCCATTTCTATTCTAAGCAAGGTATAAGGCAAGCTTTCCCCTCCTTTTTTCACTTCTATTACACCATACATGAAAACGCACTTAAACGTATAGCACATTTAAAAGGCATTTCTTGTTGCTCTGCGGGGTGAAAAGGTTAATAACTTGGAATATGTGTTTCTTTCATCCCTTTACTAAAGGATCTAAATAGCGAAAAAAAGTAAGTAATTAAAAATGTGGAGCAATTGCTGTAAATTAGGCAATATAATAAAAAAATCCTTGTAGCTTTCAGTTATTGATTAATTTCTTTAGAACTTACGTTTTTTCAAACATAATGTGTATAATAACAACTATAGCTGACCAGCGCAAAGCTTCCGCACTTGACTACAGTACCGTAAAGTCGGGTTACTTGGACCCTAAGGGGTTACTTGAGCCCATTACAGTAAAATGATAAAATCTAGGTTTGGTACTTATTAGTTGAAGACTTGCACGTAGTTCCTTGTTTCTCCTCTAGGTAGAAGCACTCTGCAGTCTCTAATGCTAGTACCAAACCCAGATTTTATCATTTTAATGTGGGCTCAAGTAACCTCCTTGTGGGTCCAAGTAACCCGACTTTACGGTAGTTCAAAAAATCATTTTTTTTTACACTGTTAAAAATTCAGGAAGCTTTTATGGTAAATGTTACTGTAAAATGTAGCGTTTACCGTACAGAAAGTTTTCACAGTAATCACCACGTGACTTACTGTGCGATGCACATGACACCCTATTTCCGCTGTCCCTGTTGTGTCTCACCTGTTATCGTGGATAGTAAAGCAGTGTGTAAAAATTGGGTTCTGCGTTCGATTCTTGTCATTCGTATCTCACGCTTTTTAATTTTCGGTTTCTCCTCCATTAAATTTTACAGGAAAAATTTTAAGAGTGTACTGTAATTTAAAAGAAAATGAAATCATGACTTAATTTTGTAGTTTTAGGAAGTATTAAGGACACACACGAAAGAAAAGCATCTTTGAGGAATATTATTTATGATTAAATGAACATTTTCCTCTCTAGTTGTAATGCAATAGAAAAAATGTGGTTTAATATCCTACAATAAGTTTAGGTTAAAGGTTCTTGAAAATTTGCATCAAAATCAGCCGGTGGAAAAAAGTCAACTAGGTGTGATAAAACCCATAGCAGGATCGAGCCTTCTATCTTTACGTTTCAAACGCAATGCGCTATCCAACTAAGCCACTGCATCTTAGTTTTTAGTTCCTATTCATTGAAGTAATGTGTAATGAAAAAAAAACGGGTTTTTCGACAAAAAACACGATTTTTAGAAAGTGGGTCTATTTTTTGCGAATAGCCGGTGCGATAAGCTTTAAAATAACTGATCAATCATGGAATTGATGAAGAAATGAGGAAGTTCTGGCTGGTTTGGAGGGTCATTTCATTTTAAATCAACAAATGGGGTGCGCATCACCATTTTTGATTTTGATGAAAATTTGCATGTGTATTCCTTTTACTTCCCATAGCTCAAAATAGTGTTCATTTTATTTTAAAAAAAATTACCCTTTGATATGTAGGCCATTTTTGTTGTTGGCAACAGCGAAAATCGGGCGTTTTGATGCTTTGTCTTATGAGCTATAACTTTTTATCTATCAAAGATTTTGAGCTTAAACATAGCTCATTGGAAAGCTAAGAAAAAGATCTTTTTATATATGCTATCAATAAATTTCAGATAAAAAAATATTTTTTTTTCAAGGTTCACGACGAAAATGACATGTTTTACTACTTTCGAAAATTAAAAAAACCATGAAGGGTTCCAAGTAACAAGCCCATTTTTTTTATCATATATTCATAGTCATAGTTACTTACTGTATAAAAAAATTGGCTTGTTACTCCACCCCTTTTATGCGATCTGCCCCCCCCCCCAAAGTTGTAATTAAAAAAAAATCCAATACAGCTTTCTTACGATTTCTAGATTGGGCAGCATTCTAATTAATAACATAGTTTTTTTCATCAACTGAGCAAATCTTTAACAGCAATATAAACAATACAATGTGGTCATAAAAATCATTGCAGTAGCATGAAAAATACCAATAAATACGAAAACATCTGGAAGTTGTTCTGGTTCGGTCACTGCTATTAAATACATCAAAAAGCTTTCTCTAATGATGCGATATTTTGCCACGCAATCATGTTGTTCGAATAAAATAACCTTTTATTTCCTGCAGCAATAGAACGACATTGTAAGGACAAGAGTAATCGTATGATATTGGCGAGATCATAAACACGACTAATGACTGCGATATTTTAAAGATACAATATCAGATATGCAGGGCTACGCGTACACTAAGGGCAAAAATAATTGAAAGTCTAACAAAGCCAACATTTTATCAAGAACGAAAACAAGAAAATGAATAGCATTTTTCAATTCAACCAATATTTTTAAATGTATTATTTTATATAATGTATTATTTTATAATATATAATTTTATATATAAGATATTTTATTAGTTTAAAGACAAGATCCAACAAAATTAACAAAGAAAAATAATTTAAATTTCATAAAAAGTATTCATTAAACATGTTTTGTTTTTTGGTTTCCCTAGCTAAATATAATTTTAAAAAAGTTCCAAGTACTCTAAATAATCAAGTGGAGGATAAAAAATGTTAAGCCAAAAAATATTTTATGTATTCGGTCAAATAAATGAAGAAACAGCAAAAGTTCTAAAAAATTCGTAATGAGTTGAAAATTGGTACATACCTTAAGGATTTCAGCATAGATGTAATATAAAGAGTCCCCATAGATGCTGGTGAAGCTAAAACATTTCTTCAAGTTCAAAAGTCGTAAAACAGCTCATGTTTTTACAAAATATCTCTCAAACACTGTTTGTTCCCGCTTGTTATCACAAAAATAGAGGTTACAATTTATACATAAACAAGCGGGAATTCATTGGATGGGTCATGGGTGTCATAGCCTTTCCTCTAAAGCTACCAAATATAACCCAAAACGGCATTTGGTTTTATAAAATTCGAAATTTTCCTCTTAGACACCTTATTTGTGCCCGAATTGGAAGCTACAGTGGACACAAAAAATGTTTTTGTTTTCAATTATTGATCTATATGTCTAAAACTTTGTGTGCTTGTATTTATTACATCTAAAAGTATGAAAGAAAACTGGTGCAAAAGCAATAAATATTTTTTTTTGAATTGTAAAATTAAATTTTTTTTTAAAGAATTACAAAATGCTCCATTCGTCACAGTTTCTTTTTTCAAACGTTGAATTTCCAATTAATTACCAATCATCAGTTAGTTAGAAATATGTAAACGGACTAAAAATACAACTACATTATTTTCGTAATTTAATATCTAACTGAACTTTACATCTATAAAAATGGATAAAAATTAATATATTTGGTTGCTGTAAATAATTTAATAGTAACTACCTCTTCCAAATAACAAACTTGATAGTCAGAAGTTATTAATTTCTCGCTTCCTAACAATACAAGACTTCTCTCGCTTCAATGTACCACAGTCCATTGATTGCTTAACTTAAGGGAATCTAATTATATTTATGCCTGCAGGATTGCTAATTAAGATAAAAGGTTAATTATGTTCCTACGAGTTGCCCTCGTCTTTTACTAAAATTATCCTTTTTTGATTAAATTTTTCATTTGCAAAAATTGATTAAAAATCGTAGTAAAATAAAAATAGAAATGTTATATTTATTTTTAAGCTGTTTAACTTGCATGTTATATTTTAAGATTTAGGTATTAATAAAAGTTCTTTTTTAAATATAAAATCATTATTTAGTAAGAAACAAAGCCTAAAATGCCCTTGAATTAATTTATTAAATGACTAGAAATAAATAAAAAAATAGATAAATAGGGAATTGTGGAAATCAACAAACTTTCTTGCCGAAGTCTTTCCTCATGCGAATAATACTTATATATTTTTTTAATGATCAACTTTAAAGCCCTTTTGATATGATTATCAATGAGTAGTCAATATTGTAAAGTTTTAATCCAACGTTAAAGATACACAAATATACAGGTTCTTAGTCAGTATTGGTTTCTGTTCTAAGAACCACACAAAAATCAGATTGTTTTTACGTTCTTGCTATATTTTTCAGGTGTGATACTCAAGGCGATAAAAGTTTGACTAATCCATTTGCATCCAAACGATTGAAACCTAAATTCCATAAGCTTAAAATTTTGCATTAAAAAAGGCGTTCTTTGTGGCACCGAAAGACGTGTATGCAGTATTCATGCACATTTGTGTTTTTCAACGTTATTTTATATGTTTTTATGCTTTTTTTTGTATGTTTTTATCTGAGTAGATTTAATGATATAAATATACCGATAAAATAAAATATTTTTTTACTCTCTTCTCTTTAATTTATTTCTTCAAGACAAAGCTTATTTCCAGTTGAGCATTTAAATTTGAATTTGAGAATGCAAATATTCAATATGCAAATAAAGCTTTTCTTTAACATTCAAATTATTTAACATACACAGTACAAACAATATGTTTTAACTCTTACATATAGTAATGGCATTATAAAAATCAAGAATTTAAAAAGTCTCTAAAATAAAAATGTAATTTATTAAACAATGCTAAGCATTTAAAAATAGTTAGTTGAATGAAAGAAATGATATAATAAGAAAAATTTGATTTATGACTTTTGATTATAACAGCATTAGAAAAATTATAATTTAAAAAGCCTTAACAACGAAATACAAACTAAATAAAGCAATTATAAGCATTTGACAATAGTAATCCATGTCAAATCAAAAGTATAGTAAGAAGAATTATGTTTACATCATTTGTTAATTTATTTATGGCATATACTAAAACTTCTTTTTCTGATAGTATATTAATTTCCTTTATCATTTTCTAACATTATTTCTTCAACACAAATAAGTATGAAGTACAATAAAAAACTGCCATTTTAATACTTTTATCGACTAAAAACTAGAAAGACTCAGACAGAGACAGTTTAATTACTTTGCATTTTCTACGTTTAGTTGCTAAGTAAATTGGAAACACTATGGGCAATTTAATTCAACAAAATAGATTTTTCTCTATTCTTAAAAACAATTTCATTATTCACGAAAAAATATTTTAAACTAGTTTATAAATAAAAATATAATTTAGCAGTATTTAAGATTCTGTGTTTACTGTTCTTTACATGCGAAAGCAACTCTGAATTCTCCAAGATTGGAAATATAAAAGAGCTTCGAATAATTTAATAAGAGTAAACTACTTAGTACAATGTATTTGAAAATGTTTTCCTGCGTACAGATTATTGTTTTAAAAGGATACGTATGATCGTATTATTAGAAACAAAAGCCGTACATTAACATGTGTAATATGTTGTATCATTACTAGTGGCGTACATAGCACCCCCGCAGTCCCCGTGGCGGGGTGCGAGGTGGGGGAGGGGCGCACGAGGTTTGAGAGCGCACGATTCAGAAAAAAACTGCACTATGAGTTATATGGGGAAACATATTTTTTTCTTTCATCGGATGTGGGGAACCTTTATGTCGTTGTATGCTACCACTCACCACAATTAATACCAAATAGATAATTCAAAAAAAGATATTTTATTATTTACAATACATTACTTTAATGTGCAATAAGAGCTAATAGGGGAAAAATAATCTAAATTTCTGCATTCTGATAGTACTGCTTTCTTTCGGAAAGAAATTACTTTTTTTTTCTCGAATTTTTTTTTTGTATTTTGATGAATTTTGAAATTGATTTATGTTCCTTTTATTAAACTATTGAACGTTATAAAAATTTTAACTTAAAAATTGAATTTTAAATAGTGTCAACACATGCCGGAGATCATTTATTAATTCATGTAGAAAACTTTACAATGCTTATTTTTGCAAACTTTAAATTCAAGATTAAATTGTACTCAAAATTTTACTTTATGAAAACGTCAATTCAAATGAGCTCGTCTTTTATAGTGGATTTTGTGAGTCATTAATTTTATTCAAAATCAGCCCCTAAGGTATTAAAAAAGCATCATAAAAATAGAACTTAGAGTTTTCATGTTTAGGTGAAGAAATTCAGCACAAAAAAATATTTTGATCAAAATTTCTTTTTGTGTTAAATGCGGTATATTCACTATAGATCACGTACACATACGCATACATTTTGTTATAGTCTGATGTTTTGAAAGATTTTGGAAAGAGAATTTTTTTGCACAATATCTGAAAAAATGAATTATGCAACAAAATACATGTTGAGCTCAGTTAATATGTCATGCAATTCCATTATGTTACACAAGTGCATTTGAAGTGACTATGGGGCATTTAGTTAAAAAAAAATCCATGTTTTTTATTCAAATAAATATTTTTCTGTACATATTTTGATATTTCAACATGTGTTTTTCAAAATATTTTTCTTTTGGTTATGGATGGCAATTCATTCATATATTAATGTTTTGGACATCTATATCTTCAATGGTTTAGATCATAACTCTCTATAAAAGTCCATGTCAGGTTGGAAACTAACTATTTTTAAAAAAGGCCACTTCAAAGTGCTAGAACCCCTTTAATCTGAGTCAAAAAGTACCATCTTTAAAATAAATGAATTATAACGTAGACCGAAATCTTATATATTCAATACCTACAAAATAGTAACTTTTTTCTGTAATGCAAACAATAATCTCAGTCAGATCAAGATAATCTATCAAACGAAACAGAGCAGAAATAATTTATGTGAGATGTAACGCAATCTACCCATTTGTGCCTAGAAGTCTAAAAACGGGACGCTTGTTAGTTACTGCATACAAAAACCTGTAATGGGTATATCATTTTAATAAAGCTGTTTTTCACGAGTTAAATAGTCCTCCTTCTTGAGAAAACCAGTTAGAGCCACTATTTGGACATCAGAGTTTATTTATTGACAGCTATTTTCAGACAAATCAGTCAAGCAACGATCCAGCATGGGTAGCCACAGAAATTAAATGTTTTTTGCGAATTTATTTTTCATAAAATTAAATTATTTTAAAATGATTTTCTTATAATTGATCATAGATGCCTTCTGTAATGTCACTTTGCAAAAGTAAAGTCAAGTAAGGTCGTATTTTGCTCACATCTGCAAAATATCCCATAAACAGGACGTTAAAAACCTTAATAAACATGACAACGGCGATCTATTTTACGCCTAAAATGTATGTAAACCATTCCAAGTAACATATTAAGCAGATAAAAATTGAAAAAAAAAAATGTTTAAAAAACTTGGATATAAATGGGTTAAAAAAAAAAACACTTGAAACAGTTCTTCGATTTTTTTAAGTGCTCCTTATTTTATAAACATAAAATAAGCTACTGAAATAAAAATAATCAACAATGACGTCCACATAAGAAAAAGCTACGCCGGCTACAAAGTCTTTGGCTAGTAGCAATATATTAGGGAAATTCACTTTATTAAAATGAGCCTGATATATGCGCATCATAAATTGCTCTTATCAAACGGGTCACAACATAAATCGTTTACGTATTCAAATAGAACCGTGTCAGCGCTGAAAGAATGGCTTTTTCATTCAGCCCATTCTTTACCCTCAAAGTGCTTGGTTTTGATTTTTATAATGGTACAGGAGAAGTCACTTTCATTGATTAAACATGCATGAAAAATTTTCAGCAATAATTGGTTTGCGTTGGATCATTTTTCCATCTATTGTAGTCAAAATGGATTAAGTACCTTAAAAATCGATGGATTTTTTTTCATAAAAGGAGATTAATTGTTTTATGTTTGAGAGATTAAAGAGTTTTTGTTTTCGATAGATTTCTAAAAACGGTGCTTTGATTTTATTCTATTTCCTTTTTGTTCAAGAAAAAATGAAAAGGATTTCTGAAGGTTCTAAATACTACTAAAAACGCAGGAAACAAAAAGACAGAACGAATATGCAAAAGTAAAATAGAGTAGCATTAGTTAGGAAAATAAAATACCTTTAAAACAATGACAGATCTATTAATTCTTTGGAGGGAGGGGGGCGATATTGCGTTTTTAAGATTTCAATTTTGTAAAAAAAAATGTCCAGGAGAAAATTCCGAAATCATTTTCCCTCTTCCATCGTCAAAAATCCTTAAAAAATTGTCTTTCTTAAACCGCAGCCCATAATATATCCAACTATAAAATTCCATTTTTCCCCAATGTCGAAAAATTTTGGGTAGAGAGAGTTTCGAACTTCAACCCTTCTCATTCTGTCAGCAAGGATAATATTACTGATTTAGAGCCTCATAAAATGTATGGATGAGTAAAACACTTCTGGAACTTTAATGTCGAAAAGCTGCCGGTAGTATCCCTTAAGGGATTGGCTATTGCTCTAATCGTTCCTCTCTTGTATCATCTCCTGTATCCTCTCTTGTATCTTTTAAAGTTGTTATAAACACATTTCACACATAACAAGTTCCCATTTAAAATGAAAGTTTGGTAGTGAACAAATAAATAAGTAAATGAATTGTAGAAGTAATGAAGCTCATGACAGTAATATATGACAATATTCAAATAAATCAGTATGAAATAATGCTGACATACGAACTTTTGAACACAAGCTCATTTGACGCCTTCTAATATGACTCCATTAAAATAGTTTAAAATTCATCGAAAAATAGGCAGCTCTTAATAATGCTGAGTGCATAGAAAACTGCGTAACAAGTAGTGATACAATGAGCAGCCCATTTTAATCAGTCCTTATGACTTACGGAATCCTTATTAGAATGGATAAGTTGTAAAACAGACAGTCCTGAAAATCTTTTGAGAATGTTTGTTTGTTTTACTTTTTCAGTCTTTGTCGAATGTGTTTTCAGACGTAAGGTCAAAATTGCGCATTGAAAAAACTGCTCCTTGTTACGCCTAAACACATGTCTGCACTGCTCCTGCTCTTTTTTGCTTTGGACGTTGTTTTATTTGCATCAATTGTTAAAGTACAAACTTAGTTTAAAATTTTGTTGTGGACTGTTTTGTTAAATCCAAATTTTTGGATGTAATTTGTTAAATGTCCAATCGGGCATTAGGCTTTTAAGAAAAATATAGGTAACTAGTACATTTGATAAAGTTGTTTTAACGCACTTTATTTCAAGTTCCCATTCAATATAAAGATTTCAAAAAATAAATAAATAAATGAATTTTTCATGACTTAGTAGTAGCATATGATACTATTCAAATAACTCAGCATCAAATAAAGCTCAAACACTAACTTTAGAACATAAGCTCATTTGATTCTTTCTAATATGACTTCATCAAAAGAGCTTAAAATTTATCGAAAAATTGCCAGCCCTTAATAATGCTGAGAGAACAGAAAACTACATAACAAGCAGCGACACAATGAGCAACCCATTTTCATCAGTACTTATGACTTACAAAATCCTTATTAGAATGGATAACGAATCCTTCGCCAGTTGTTTCCTTCGACAAGCACGGGTTCGTTGCCTTCGGGGCGGGAGGGTTGATTAGTGCTAAAACAGACAGTCCAGAAAATCGTTTGAGAATGTTTGTTTATTTTGCTTTCGCTAGCGAGACTTGGTACGAGTTAATTAGTTTTGAACTAAACAATCGATTGCGAAGGTGGATCTTTTAAAGAGTAAACTGTTTGAGTAAACTTTAAAGTTTCTTTATTTTTGATTATTTTATAAAAATGAGCTTTCAATCCCAATACTATGTGTGTGATGTAAACAAACGTACCGGCAATATTGACTAGTTTTTTGAAACTACTCTGTGACAATTAAAATAATAAAATGAGTTATGATTAGTATGCAAAATATCTGCACTCGGAAACGAGAGTTTTAAGTCTTTCACTTTTTAAAAGTTTTATTAATTTTATTCTTTTATTTATTATTATTATTGTTTAACAGTAACTGTTTTAGTGCTGTAAGATCTTTACACGACGTTACTTATTAGATAAAAACAAATTAATATTTCTGTTTGTTAGAATTATTTTTTATAGCTTTCCATTAAGGAATAACTTTAGAAATGATTACATTTTAAAATGGGGTTATGCTGTAATAAAACTCGCTGTGTCGAGCAATACATTTTAAATGTGTGTTGTTTTTTCGTTGATACAAAAAGGTTTTCGTTTATCTGTATTAAAATGGTATAGTGTAGTTGCTTTTTTATTATGTAGGAAAATAGTAAAACGGCATTAAATTGATATAAAATAGTTTGCAAGGATTTTTTTTTATTGAGTGTCCATTTATTTGTGTATAATGAAGTGTAAATAACTAGTACATGAATCATTTATGAAAGGATTTTAAATATTTAGATCACTTTGTTTAACAGAATGGACATATAACAGAGTGGACAAATAAGCCTTTAAAAATATCTGTATAATCACAAAGAAAAGTTAGAATCACAGAACAAGCATAAAGTGGAATAACAGCCTATAACTGTAAGTCTGTCTGCAATTTCAAGAAAAAAAATCTATTTTTTTCATCATGAAATCGGCTCTAACATAGTGGACATCCAACAGTTCAAATTAACTATCATTCGAAAAAAATGAGGCTCACCCTGGTTGTTGACTACATAATTCAAAGTAGCAAGTTAATCACGGAAGTTATACTATCTATATTTCTAAAAAATATATCAGATTGAATGCAATTGTTTATTTTATTTCTAAAAGGCATATAACAGAGTGGACAATTCGACATAGAAAATCTAGGGACATGGAAAAATAATAGTGTTTTGGGGGGAAATTTTTTTTCATTTGCGTAATAATCGGCATAATAATCGGCAAAACTGGTGTCAGAAGCATTTTTTGTGCAGTGCAGTGTAATTTATTTTGTTGTTACATTTCAGTTTAATTTTAAATCACATTTAAAATTCTAGCAATTTGAAGCTGGGAAACGTCATTTTCTCCTTCTTCTGACAAAGATATTTTTTTGTGTTATTTCTAAATGGATTATACCTAATAAATGATGGCACAAAATTAAATGGAGAACCAATAAAAAATGCACTTAATGGATGATAGGTAGTGAAATTGTTTGTAAAAAAATTCTAAAGTCTCGGAAATGATTTGTACCATTTTCGTCGGAATGACACATTTCTTTATATATTAATAATCTTTATAGATTAAAAACCAAAATGGGATATATGTGACTCATCAACTCGCTAACTGACACGAAATAGTTTTCAGATGGATTGTATGGAGCTCAGTCAAATAATATAGTGCTATGATAAGCATTTCTAAAATAACACTGATTTGTACCAAATATTCCTTTAGAAATATTCGATTGAAAAAAAAAAAAAAAAAAAAAAAAACTGGTACAGAAATTAGAATTGTGCAAGTTCTACGTAAACAACTACGAATCTCTACGGGTGATTCTTTTAGATTTAGGCGAAATACGCATTATATGCTATTGCGCATGTATAGTCTGACCACGTTGCGCTATAGAAGATTGCCAAGCTGCCGGTAAGGACAGGCAAAGCCAGCTTCATTGGTTCATCAGGAAAAGTAATTCTCTTGAATGGGGTCTATCTTTACATCTTATTTGCGATAAAACAGAAGACGCTAGACTAAATTTGTTAAATAGGATTCGGATCTGGTGAAAATGGACCTGCATCTCATAAAAAAATTGAAGAAAAATGAATTAATATTGGCAAAAATTGACATTTAGGTTGATATTTGTGTGGGGAAACGTTAATGAATGCAGCACAACCTTTTTGTTTTAATAGAAAAATAATAAATAATTAATGAAAAATACACGTGTTTCAATTTTACCAATACATTGAGTTCTGTACAAAAGTGAAAAAATTAAAAATTTTAATCTGATTTAGAAGTACTTGGACCGACTTAGTTCTCGAACTTTAAATCTTAGTTTGCGGAGTTTAAATGCAGTAAAGACTTATTTTTGATCTACTTAAAGACAAACAAAAGTCGTCATAATTTAAAAACGTTTGAAACTACTTGCCAAGTAAATGACTAAAAATGGAAGAACTCAATACTATTGGAACAACATTCCAGACTTTTAAAACAAGTTAGGATTAGTTTTCGTGTTATTAAAGAAAATATTTATTTAAGCTGTCTGTAGAAAGTTATTGACCAATAAATTTTCGTTTGGAAACATGCTTAAAAGCTAAAAAACTTTTGAACTTAAAGAAAATATTATTTACTGTAAATAAACTACTAACAAAAGTTTTCTAATCGTAAGAAAGAGAAGACAGTAAATTAAGCAGCAAGAAAATCATCAAGTCTTCTCTGAAATTAAACGGTTTTTCAAGGATTTTGCTTTAAGTAGTCGAAAATTAAAATCGTCAACCCTAATATAAGTCATTTTAAAGCAAACAAACAACCTACTTTCAGTAATTGTTTATATTTGGTTAAGATGTGGTTACCAATTTACCTGGCTTACGTTTAAGGAGAATGAGAAAAAATACAAAACAAACAAACATGAATAAATAAACAATACTAAATA
The DNA here is from genome assembly GCA_038373865.1 of Uloborus plumipes. NCBI lineage: Eukaryota > Metazoa > Arthropoda > Arachnida > Araneae > Uloboridae > Uloborus > Uloborus plumipes. The sequence continues at coordinate 33,037 of JAXGGA010008277.1, forward strand.
AAATATTATAAAACCTAATGATGATAATAATAAAGGAAATTGCTATACAAAAAACAGTCAGATAGAAACAAAAAGAAATTTACCGCTTTTTAGCCTACTTTCCCGTTAAAAATAAAAGAAAGACGAAAAAAGTATTAAAAGTAGCTTAATGCATCTAAAAAATATCGCCAAGTCCAAAAAATATCGCCAAGTTAAAAAAAATATCGCCAAGTCCAAAAAATATCGCCAAATAAAAAAATAAAAAGGTAAAATGAATATCGAAAAATTAAAAATTTGAAAGTAGGGTATTGAGATTAGGAATTTGTGCGTCGGTCGGTCGGTCGGTCGGTCAGTCGGTCGGTCTGTCGGTCGGTCTGTCTGTCCCCCCCTAATAACTTTTGAATGAACATTCCGATTTGGACAAACTTTTTTTTGTTGGAAAGATCTCGGCGAGTACAGCTCATTCCCATATTTGATTTTTTGATTTGAACAATTTTTGGTTCAACTTTGAGCCGTTCAAAAAACCGGTCCCGCGATACTAACTTTTTAATGAACAGTCCGATTTGAACAAACTTTTTTTTGTTGGAAAGAACTTTTCAAGGGTACTTCATTTCTGTATTTACATTTCCGATTTGAACAATTTTTCGTTCAACATTGAACCGCTCAATCAAGCTGTCACCCCTAATAACTTTTGAATGAACAGTCCGATTTAAACAAACTTTTTTTTGTTTGAAGCATCTCGGCAAGGATACTTTATTACCGTATTTAAATTTTCAATTTGAACACTTTTGGTTCAACATTGAACCTTTTAAGCAACCTTTCTCCACCTAATAACTTTTGAGTGAACCGTCCGAATGGAATAAATTTTTTTTTGTTCGAAAGATCTCAGCGAGTGCAGCTCATTCCCATATTTGATTTTTCGATTTGGACAATTTTTGGTTCAACTTTGAACCGTTCAAACAACCGGTCCCGCGATGCTAACTTTTGAGTGAACAATCCGATTTGAACAAACTTTTTTTTGTTCGAAAGATCTTTTCAAGGATACTTCATTCCCGTACCTACATTTTCGATTTGAACAATTTTTCGTTCAACATTGAACCGCTCAATCAAGCTGTCACCCCTAATATCTTTTGAGTGAACAGTCCGATATAAATAAACTTTTTTTTTTGTTCGAAGGATCTCAGCAAGGATACTTCATTACAGTATTTAAATTTTCAATTTGAACACTTTTTCGTTCAACATTGAACCGTTCAAGCAACCTTTCTTCACCTAATAACTTTTGAGTGAACCGTCCAAATGGAATAAACTTTTTTTTGTTCGAAAGATCTCGGAGAGGCTTTCCCATACCTTCCCATATTTCGCTTTTTGATTTGAACCATTTTTCGTTCAATATTGAACCGTTCAGAAAAAAAAATTAACATTAGCGTCTACGGGGAATTTAAGTTGAATGTTGATCCTGAACTTAAGGTCGGATTTCCTTCAAACTAGCTTTGTAAGAAAATGGTTTTGATAAATAATGTTTGTAACGTACTTATCTGAGTAATCTTCTGTGAGGACTCTGATTCCGACTCCGACTCCGCAAACATGGCGGAAATGCAGGCTCAGAAAAAAAATTACTGACTGTGCAGACGATTTTTTGCTTATTTATTCATTTGTTTTATTTTATTTTTTATTATTATTATTATTATTATTATTTGGCAGTCGATGTTTTTTTTGTAACAAAAATTTTTCATTCACGAGAACATTTTATTCTTTATTTATATTTAACAACTGGCAACAGATTAAAAGTGAAATTCGAGACATTTTATTAACGGACGAGTTTTTTTTTTTTTTTTTCCTTTCTTTGATAAAATGTGTTTTGTTGCTCTTTGTACTTTTATTTATTTATTTATTTATTTTTTTATTATTATTATTATTATTTATTTTTTTTGAAAACAATGGAGGATTTTTTCTACAGAGGAACTGTAACAGTTACACTCTTTAAAAGGTGCGACAAAACTTTATTTATTCGTTAATTGCTTTTTACGTGTCTATTTCATCTGATGAAAGGAGTATATTTTGCTTTTCGAAATCAGCTCTAAGTGCTAAAAAGGTACGTTTGACATAATTTTAATTCTCAGATAATCAAGAGAATAATGATCAGATGCGAGAATGCCGATGTCGATGTACGGGAAAGTAGGCTTGTTTAGTTCTTGACAGAACTTCTTGTTAATAATATGTATAACAAAAACTTATCAAGCACAAGTTCGAATAAATTTTAATATATTTTCGATACTGACTTTTTATTTATGCTGTTAAAATCTTACTATGAGTGTTTTTATAATTTGCTAAATGTCCACTGTAAAAAAAAATTAATATTGGACTTATAATTTTCTCTAGCCTATATTTTTGAATTTTAAAAATGCAAGTAGTTGTGAACCTATATATATATATATATATATATGTATATATATATATATATATATATATATATATATATATATATATATATATATATATATATATATATATATATATATATATATATATATATATATATATATATATATATACACACACACACTGAAGAGCCATTACATTATGACCACCCTCCATCTATGAGAATGGGCTCGTGTAGGAGCAAAACCACTGTGCGTGCGCGGCTGATACTGTAGTATATATAAGGGGTATGCAGTGTTTTTCTAAACATAGTGCGATTTTAGCGCCATAATGGGAAAATCAGCAGATTTATCAGACTAAATATGTGATAAAGGTCAAATCGTTATGGCTCGACGACTGGGAACATCAATATCAGAAACGACGCGTTTAGTGGGTTGTTCACGTTTAGTTGTTGTGAGCACATATCAAAAGTGGTGCAGGGATGGTGACGTGGCAAGTCGCCGGCCAAAAGTATGTCGTCCACGACGCATTGATTCTAGAGGAGAGCGGAGATTACTACGCATTGTTCGACGTGATCAAAGAGCTACAACAGCCGAAATCAACACCAGCTACAACGGTAGTAACCCAGGCAATGTTTCTCAACACACTGTGGAGCGAACATTGTTGCGTATGGGCCTACGCTGCCCGAGGCCGAAGCATGTTCCTGTACTAACGGAACGTCATCGTCAGATGCGTCTGCTGTGGGCCAAGAATCATCGGAATTGGACACCAGAGGAATGGAAGAAGGTCGCATGGTCCGACAAATCACGTTTTCTGGTCCATCACCTCGACGGGCGTGTGAGAATACGCCGATTTCAAAATGAATCCCTTGCTCCTGGATTCACAGTTGGACGGAGACAAGCCGGTGGTTGGGGTATTATGGTGTGGGCAATGTTTTCATGGCGCACATTAGGACCCATAATCCCAATAGAACAATTCTTGACGTCTGGAAGGTACGTGAACATCGTTGCCGACCAGATGCACCCATTCATGGTAATAGTGTTTCCTGCGGGGGATGGCGTGCATCAACAGGATAATGCACTATGTCATAATGCACAAAGCACTCACAAAAAATTTGATCTGCCGCAATCGCCTTGAAGTTTTGGAAAAATGCTAATTTTTGATGTCTTTCGTAAAATATGTCAAAAATTTTTTTTAAATATTTTCAGTGATAGGTGTAACTTAATAGCTACTATTAGGGGCACTAAGTTCGCATAAAAAAATTGAATTATTTTGTTCCATTTCTTGATCAGCCATAAACGCTTGCGGGTTTCAGAAAAATTGCTAAAATTGGATATTACAGCAACATTTGTGATTTTTTTTAAAAATTATTTTCGGTAATGGGGAGCACAAAAAATTCTCACTATTATCATTAAATTAACATTAAAATTGAATTGTAAATGATATTTATTTAATTTGTCACAAATACGGGGAAAATTCGGGAAAAATGCTTTTTTTTTTTTTAAATGATCCAATTTATTTATTAATTTTTAAGCTTTATAAGAATTCCGTCCAAGTGTTGAGAGACAATTTAGGAGTCTGAAATGAGAAGTAGTTTATAAATAATCTGCATTTTTATTTTTAAAATTCGTTAGAGTTACAAATCAGTTATCTATTACTATTGAATTTAAAAAAATGTGTTAACTGAAAGTGCTTCACAGTTCTTAGCTTATTGCATATCCAAATATCTAGCAAAATAATCCAGAACTCAACACGAGGAGGTGGCTGCACGAGTTCCACCAGCCCTCCACCTAAAAATATTATATTGTTTTGCATTCTTCATGCAACAAAGTCCTTCTTCGAATTAAACGTTGACATTTTTATCCTGAATTGTATCTTTGCTCTAACGAAGGTATCTCTGTCCTCATGGCCACATACGTGCATTGCCACTTCTATCACTACTTTAATTTTTCTTTCCACAGCTTGCGTGTGACTTGGAAAGCGGACTGAAGCTTCATCTAAAACCAATCCTGATTCTATGTTTCTCTCAATCTCTTCGAATGAAAGATTCTTTGTAATTGGAGGCTCACTAAGATCTGTTGAGAGCCAGTCGATGCAGTCGTAGTTCTCAGTAGCCATAAAGTTCAGTTTTAGAACCTTAAACTGTCTCAGCTTCCGGATCTCTTTCTTCTTTGAAAGGCGGCATTGTTTAATCCTTTTCCATGCCAATATTCTGATTTCTTTGTTTTCGTCTGTCGCCATTGCTAATAGTATATTCTCAGGATGGCTATAGTATGCATTTCTTTGAACCACCGAATGCGCTATTGTTAAGTCATCAGAGAGGAAGTTTGAGAGCAGAACTACTTTCCACAAATGTCTCGGTCCATCTGCTCACCCTGCTAGCTTCTTCACTGAGAACCATACTCTGCGCATAAACTCATTCTATGTACAGCACGAATCTTTACACAATTCTATAACACAATTCTTTTACTTTACACAATTCACTAACACGTACAATCTTTGTATTCTGCGCATAACGTCATTCTACTCTTAAGCTTCCTCCCTGATGACTTAAAGACGATAGTGCATTCGGTGGTTCAAAGAAATGCATACTATAGCCATCCTGAGAATATACTATTAGCAATGACGACAGACGAAAACAAAGAAATCAGAATATTGCATGGAAAAGGATTAAACAATGCCGCCTTTCAAAGAAGAAAGAGATCAGGAGACTGAGACAGTTTAAGGTTCTAAAACTGAACTTTATGGCTACTGAGTACTACGACTGCATCGACTGGCTCTCAACAGATCTTAGTGAGCCTCCAATTACAAAGAATCTTTCATTCGAAGAGATTGAGAGAAACATAGAATCAGGCTTGGTTTTAAATGAAGCTTCAGTCTGCTTTCCAAGTCACACGCAAGCTGTGGAAGCATTTTTTCCGAATTTTCCCCGTTTTTGTGACAAATTAAATAAATATCATTTAGAATTCAATTTTAATGTTAATTTAATGATAATAGTGAGCCTTTTTTGCTCTCCCCATTACCGAAAATAATTTTTAAAAAAATTTCACAAATTTTACTGTAATATCCAATTTTAGCAATTTTTCTGAAACCCCCAAGCGTTTATGGCTGATCAAGAAATGGAGCAAACTAATTCAAATTTTTATGTGAACTTAGTGCCCCTAATAATACCTTTTAAGTTACACCTATCACTGAAAATATTTAAAAAAAAATTTTGACAAATTTTACGAAAAACATCAAAAATTAGCATTTTCCCGAAACTTCAAGGCGATTGCGGCAAATCAAGAAATTGTGCAAAAAATTTCAAATTTTTGGTGAGTGCTTTGTGCCCCCAATGGCACCTTTTCCGCATATCTCGTCATAGAAAAAAAAAATAAAAGTCATTTTCGGCCCACCCTAATATATACTAGCTGACCCGGCGAACTCTGTTCCGCCTTAAAGGCAATAAATAAGCAAATTTTTGAATTTATTAAGTTTTTTTAATTAGAAAATACAAAAAAAAAGTACCTAATTAATCATCCATTATTGTTTCTGTATTTACAACTTATTTTACTGCGCTCCAGAAGCTGTCAGAACATGTGCTTTATGCCGCCCGGCGACAGAAGCTCCAAAAAAGGCTTAGTTAAAAAGATACTTTTTTCGGACTGCTTATCAACTGACTGCTCCATCCATAAATCCATCCAAACAAACTGTTGTATATACACTGCTCGACATTGAAAATGCAACACCAAGAAGGAGTGGTCAGAAATTGATGAAATTTGGTAAGAAGACAGAGACAGCATGGAACAATAAGTGATATTTATTTCAAAATAAATAAGCAAAATTTAGAGCGAGGACGGCGTCGGCTCAGTAAGAAGTAAGACCACCGCGGACAGCGATGCACGAAGAAACACGTCTAGGCATGGAGTCAATAAGCCTGCGGATGGTGTCCTGAGGGATGGCACTCCATTCCCTTTCAACCATTTGCCACAGTTCGTCCTCTGAACGAGGCAGTGACAGGTTCTGCAAACAGCATCCAATCACGTCCCACACATGTTCGATTGGTGACAAGTCAGGAGAGTATGGTGGCCAGGAAAGCATCCGTACACCTCGTAGAGCATGTTGGCTGATTCGAGCACTGTGAGGCCGGGCGTTATCCTGTTGAAAAATTGCATTTGGCAGACCCTGAGTAGGGGATTGCCACCGGCCGCAGCCGCAGTACATTATCTACATATCGTTGGGCCGTCATAGTGCCCCGAATACGAACTAGAGGTGATACGGAATTGTATGCAATAGCGCCCCAAACCATTATGCCACGTTGTCGCGCTGTGGGGCGTTCCACAGTTACTGCCGGATTCGATCTTTCTCCACGTCGACGCCACACACGTATGCGATGACTATCGCTGGACAAACAGAAGCGGGATTCATCTGAGAACACTACGGTTTGCCATTCTGCCATCCACGTCGCTCTGGTCCGGCAGCATTTAAACGTTGGAGTCTGTGCTGTGAGGTCAATGGCAGTCTTATTAGCGGGCGCCGTGATTGCAGGCCACGTGCAACCAGTCGACGGGAAATGGTTCTGGTCGACACAGGAACATCCAGGGTACCTTGCACGTGCTGCAGAATCGACGTACAAGTGACTTGCGGGTCCGCCACAGCTTGTCGGTGAATCCGTCGATCCAAGCGGTCTGACGTCACTCTGGCTGCACCTGCACCCCTCAATGTGGCTACATTTCCTCTTTCCAACCATCTCCGACACAGTCGATGCACAGTGCTTGCATCCATGTGGGTATCAGCTGCGATCTGACGTATGGACCAACCTCCCGTTCTCAGTCCGATCACCATACCCCTTGTAAAGTCGTCTATATGCTGGAAGTGTCTTCGTTGAGGACGGCGTGGCATTTCCTCCTATCACACGTATCCTTCGAGACAAAAACCAAATTTCTCCGATAATTAGTCTGGCAGAAAAACCAACATGAACATAGCCCACTTTTCAACTTCATTCTCTTATATCTTACTTCACGTGCGTCGGAGAGCTGCGCATTTTATATCATTTGCATAACTCAGTGACGTGCGTCTACGGTAAAATTTGCATGAATTTCTGACCACTCCTTCTTGGTGTTGCATTTTCAATGTCGAGCAGTGTATAATAGTAGTAAGAAGAACATCCACTTAAATGCAGTCCAGGAGATATCCCACCAAGCGCTTTCCACCTCTCAGCCTCAGAGGCGTAAAAACTCTTAAGTGACAATCGTTTCTGACAGCTTATCACATATACATTTCAAGGGAAGTAACGCGTTTGTTTATAATTTACTTCACAAAAAAGTCAAATAACTCTCAACGCACCGTTAACTTACAACCTGTTTACGGCGCTCCGGAAGCTGCCAGAACGTGTGCTTTATGTCTCTCAGCCATGGAGGTGTCATAAAAGGCTTAGTAAAAAGGCTTAGTCAATAAGACATTTTAGATAAATAGATAATTTGCAATAAAAAATATATTGGGGTCCTAAATTGAGATAAAAACTATTCTATCATTTAAGTTGGACCAAACTGAAACTGCGTGCAAAATATGGTTAAAATCGGTTTAGTAGCTGAGGAGTCCATTGGCCGCAAACACAGGGACACGTATTTTTTATGTATTAAGACTAATAGCATAGATTCTTCATGCGATTTCCATCTTTGTATGATTAACATTCAATAAAAATCATTAGTTTTTCGTCGATTTAATCTCGTAAACATGCTTAGGAATGGCTGTTAAAATCATTATAATTTTAAAATTGTTTCTAAAATAACTTTTTAGTTAAGAGGAATGTAATACTGCATATTATAGAATTTACTCTAATAACACTTACGGAAATAAGTAACATGAACGAACATTTATATATAAGAATACACGTTTGACTGCACAAGCGTTACTGTTGCCAAAAAAGGAAAACAAAGTCTAGAAACGATTACGAAAAAAATCAATATCTCACAGCTTCCAACACCAATACCTTCCATAATACTCCAAAATATGAAAATGAAATACACAATATCTAATTCTCTTGAAACATGACGTACGCGACATAAATACTTAGCTCCATACATATACGTCCTCTTAAACTGCAATATACCTAACTGGTGCTCCAATTTCCACGTCCAAATTTCGAATGTTAAGCATCAAGCATTCAGAAAATTTATGTGAACAGAATACCTTGTAAATTAATGGATTCCGACTAGTTACGGAGCTTCTGGAATTGTTTTGTGTTATTCTAGGCGATGCGTCTCTCATTAAATAATTTAACTACTTAATTGCGTTCCGAGTTTATCTAATTAGAACGACCACACGCGCTCCACGATTTATGCCGTCTCAATTAGGCCAATTGAACAATTATTTATCGGAAATTCAAGGAACAGCTCGAGAATGCAAGAGCAATATTTACTGTAATAATTAAATACAGATATCCATTCAAGATGTTGGAGGTTGCTAAAATTCTTGCGAGGCTGTTTGATGTATGCATTTCATAAATATGAAAATATATTGGACTGTAGGTCTTATCTTGTACATTTCTATCGCATTAGTAACGCGTGTTCAAAGATGTAAGTACAAAATGGTGTAACATGATACGTTTTTAGAAGTTATGATTAAAAAAAAATATACTTTTTAGCCTGCTTTTGTTGATTTCGCCTATATATTTGCTTTTAGTTGACTCAGAAAAATAGAAGTCACGTTATTTACACAAATACAAAAGTAAGAAGTTTAACCCATTAATGCCTGGCATTTTTTTCAAAGATATTTTGTATACTGGTTACAAACAGTGTTTAATGGACAGGAAATATAATAAAAGAAATTTTCTGTAAAAAATATTTTTTTTATTAAGGAAAGAAAAATCGTCCATTAAAAGTTACGATAGACCCCAGAGGGTACATACTTTTTTTACGAAAATTTTTTCTATGATATAATACTTCAAACGATAATACTATAACAAAAAATAATACTATACACGATATAATATTTTAAAAGACATTTTATAAGAAGAAATAAAATCAGCAATTAACATAAACTGGGAAGCTCGGAATAACTTTGAAAACTTAGCTTTTTTTCTTGAGATTGTGAATGTTGTCATTTTTGATAAAGATCATATTAAAACTGCTAAAGAACACACTTTACAATGGTTATGTGCTGCAATCTGTTAATAACGAAATGAAACAAAACCAATGTACTAATTGAACGCTATTATTTGGTTAAAATGTTCATTTTGGGGAAATTCAGACCCTTTTTTGGACCGTCCCTAAAAGGGACGCTAAGCATTAATCGGTTAATACTATAACTCTCACTTCAGGCTTAACAACATTACATACTGTATTGAGTGAATTTTAACATAGTTTCGTAACATGCGTGTGCATCTAAAAACTAGCTGATTTCTCTCTGATTTCAGAACTATTGAGTATCCGCTAAGTTTACATGCACTCATAGTGCATCAAACAATGGATTGAAGTTGGACTTTGGTTCAGCAAGGGAGTATATTTGCTTGTAACTGACCATGAAATAAAATAGTTTAAAAAATCTAAAAAAGACGCTTTTACAGTTGAGTCATTCCATTTTAAATCAACAAATTTTCAAAAAAGTTGTTGCATCACCATTTTTGATTTTGATGAAAATTTGCATGTGTATTTCTTTTACTTCCCAGAGCTCAAAATAGTGTTCATTTTATTTTAAAAAAATTTACCCTTTGATACATAGGCCATTTTTGTTGTTGGCAACAACGAAAATCGGGCGTTTTGATGCTTTGTCTTATGAACTATAACTTTTTTTCTATCAAAGATTTTGAGTTCAAATATAGCTCATTGGAAAGCTAAGAAAAAGATCTTTTTATATATGCTATCAATAAATTTCAGATTTGAAAAAAATATTTATTTTTTCAAGGTCAAAGTTTACGACGAAAATGACATTTTTTACTACTTTCGAACATTAAAAAACCCATGAAGGGTTCAAAGTAACAAGCCGATTTTTTCATCATATATTCATAGTCATGGTTACTTACTGTATAAAAAAAATTGGCTTGTTACTCCACCCCCTTTATGAGATATGCCCCCCCAAAGTTGTAAATTTTTTAAAAAATCCAATTTTCAACGCTAAAAAAATGCATGTGGGGGGCAAGATAAAAATTTTTTCATTTGTGGTATTTTAAGTACTTTTTACCAGCTTTCTAATAAAACAAAAGTTGCTTTGTTATTCAAAGGCGTTTGGCAGATATTAGGGACTGAACTTTCAAAAAATCGCACAAAAACAACACGATTATTTTCGTTTTTTTAAATCTTTTTTTTTATTTAAATGTAATTATGTACCTTATTCTTTGCCTTAAATGCTAAAAAAAGATTAAGAAGAGCAATGAAGTAACATATTTAAAGTTTAATATGATAATTTAATATTTTTAACACCTGGAAATATAGAATACCACTAAACTTGTCTGATTTTTACACATCTGGTTGCTACCTACAACAGGACTGAGCATTTCTCAACTTGTCCAGGTTTGTTCATACCTTGTGGTCATCCTTGTTCTGACTTATTCTCACATGTGTATCTTAGTTGTCTTTCAAATTCTGAAAGAAGTAGGTTGTTGAGCTAGTGTTTCTGCTGTAAAATCTTGTGAAGCTGATGTGATTTCTTTTCATTTCAAGTTCATTCATATTCACAGAATGTTTTGTTAAAGGTAAAAGAAGAAATTCTTTAGAATCCTTAAATATAAATTTAAATTTGTCTTTCTACATGTAAACTGTGAATAAGTTATGGATAACCCTAAATGCTCCATAGGAGTTTTTGAGAATGATGATTGTAACATTTTAAGTTACAGTAGGCAGTCTAAAGTAAATAGTATTTCTGAGTACAGTGATGATGATAAAACTTTACTGCACCTGAGTACTGGGTGTAAAACTATTGAAACTGTTTTGTACCTACCATGCAAAAAAATTTCTTGCCAAGTTTTGCCACCTTTATGGGACTTCTTGTTGGTAGGTACAAACAGTTTCAATAGTTTTACACCCAGTACTCAGGTGCAGTAAAGTTTTATCATCATCACTGTACTCAGAAATACTATTTACTTTAGACTGTATACTGTAACTTAAAATGTTACAATCATCATTCTCAAAAAATCCTATGGAGCATTTAGGGTTATCCATAACTTATTCAGTTTACATGTAGAAAGACAAATTTAAATTTATATTTAAGGATTCTAAAGAATTTCTTCTTTTACCTTTAACAAAACATTCTGTGAATATGAATGAACTTGAAATGAAAAGAAATCACATCAGCTTCACAAGATTTTACAGCAGAAACACTAGCTCAACAACCTACTTCTTTCAGAATTTGAAAGACAACTAAGATACACATGTGAGAACAAGCCAGAACAAGGATGACCACATGGTATGAACAAACCTGGACAAGTTGAGAAATGCTCAGTCCTGTTGTAGGTAGCAACCAGATGTGTAAAAATCAGACAAGTTTAGTGGTATTCTATATTCCCAGGTGTTAAAAATATTAAATTATCATATTAAACTATAAATATGTTCCTTCATTGCTCTTCTTATTTTTTTTTTTAGCATTTAAGGCAAAGAATAAGGTACATAATTACATTTAAATAAAAAAAAGATTTAAAAAAACGAAAATAATCGTGTTGTTTTTGTGCGATTTTTTGAAAGTTCAGTCCCTAATATCTGCCAAACGCCTTTGAATAACAAAGCAACTTTTGTTTTATTAGAAAGCTGGTAAAAAGTACTTAAAATACCACAAATGAAAAAATTTTTATCTTGCCCCCCACATGCATTTTTTTAGCGTTGAAAATTGGATTTTTTAAAAAATTTACAACTTTGGGGGGGCATATCTCTTAAAGGGGGTGGAGTAACAAGCCAATTTTTTTTGTGCAGTAAGTAACCATGACTATGAATATATGATGAAAAAATCGGCTTGTTACTTTGAACCCTTCATGGGTTTTTTAATGTTCGAAAGTAGTAAAAAATGTCATTTTCGCCGTAAACTTTGACCTTGAAAAAATAAATATTTTTTTTTAATCTGAAATTTATTGATAGCATATATAAAAAGATCTTTTTCTTAGCTTTCGAATGAGCTATATTTGAGCTCAAAATCTTTGATAGAAAAAAAATTATAGTTCATAAGACAAAGCATCAAAACGCCCGATGTTGCCAACAACAAAAATGGCCTATATATCAAAGGGTAAATTTTTCAAAAATAAAATGAACACTATTTTGAGCTCTGGGAAGTAAAAGGAATACACATGCAAATTTTCATCAAAATCAAAAATGGTGATGCGCACCCCATTTGTTGATTTAAAATGGAATGACCCAGTTAATCAAACTAAAAGTAAAAAAAAAAAAAAAATAGTTTTTAACAATATAAAAAAAAATACTGTCAATAAAATGCATGTTGCTGTTCCAAAAGCGTGTGGTTCTTTGTGGAGCATTTTAAAACTAACTCTGCATTTTGCAATGAAACTAGTGAACATTTATGATGATTACTATTGCCTCCCCCCCCCCACGTTTTTAGAACAGAGACATCCATTTTCTCGTCAGTAATTGTATTCTTATATAGCCAATATCAGCAATGCCTTAATTACATAGCTCCTATCTCGTCTATCAAGAAATTAACTAGGATGAAAAACCTTTTTTTAAAACCCTGATGGAAATATTTCCATTTATCAAGTAGGGTTTTCATACTTTTCCATAAAAAAACTGATAAATCTGTCCTAAAAATGCAAGATGTGTCAGTTAAAGTAAAAGTTTGGAGATATTTCAACGAAATTAATAAAAATAAACAAACATACCTGTTGTAGTCCTTAACCCTACACTGCATGATTTTTAATGTTATAAGAAAACATTGGAACGCATTTTTAAAAAATAAATTTTGAGGATAGATTTTTATATTTACTTTAAATATATCTAATACTTGCTTTTTATACTTGAGTTGCCTTATGCATGGTCATAAAGAAAGATATTCCATGTAGCCAATTGGCAACGCAGGTACAAAACTTGCACAAAAAAAAAAAAACCACTTCGTAGTCCTTTGAAAGTATAGTTCGAAGTTGAGTGGTTACCTTTTTCTTTATGTTATCTATGACCTGAAATCAATGTCTTTTTTTAGAGTTTCTGGACATTTTTACATTCCTGCATATTCCTACTCACGTTCCTACTTTTTTTTTTATTCATTAAATACGCATACAGTCCGGGTATTTAATAGACTACTACAAAACAGGACTGCTCTGAAAGGGCTTCGATTTCAGTACGTTGAGGACATAGAGAAAAACGTAACCACTCAATTTTGTAGCATATCTTCAGATGATTTCGAGTCATATTTTCAAATTTTGTACAGCCGTGCACAAAAAAGTATGAGTGCTAGAGGTGATTATTGTGAAGACTGTAAAACGTATATTTGTTTTAAATTATTCATTTTGTTGCATTAGCCAAAGTCTTGGGGTTATATAAACACACATGTAGTTGCCCGTTTTTCAGATTATTTAATATATCAGATTAGCAATCATTGACAAAAATTTGCTCCATTAGTAATCTCACATCAAATCCCAAGTTTTTATTGGGAATGTGCGAATGTAGATGTTATCAAACAGACATTATACTTTTAAATTATGATTGTAATACATAAAAATCATTTAATTTTTTATTTTTTTTTGTTTCTAAAAATTGCCAAAAAAAAAAAAAAAAGAAAAGATAAAAAAGAAAAAAATTAAAAAAAAACCCCTCACATACATTTTTTTTTATTATCAAAACAACAAATTGTCGTTCTGCCTTGATTATTTACAATGTGACCTTTTAAGTTGTAGTTGTATTTCAGTAGTGCAAGGAAGTGCTTTTCAAGTACTGAAAGAGCGTTCATTTATTAAATCACTCTGCCTGTCGTTAAAAGACTAGAGGTAGAGAGCATGCAAACGGACAATTTACCGAGCCGATTGGTAATTGGTTCTCAGGAAGTTTCCCTGTTAACTGCACTTTGCACAGTTCTGCAGATTTGACTCAGATTTACTACAACGTGAAGTAATTTTCTAAAAGAGCTTTTAAGGAATCTCAAAAGTCCCAACGAGTTACAAGAGTGGCATTCAGAGCGTCAACACTTAGGAAAACTCTTGATCGTTTGTTTACAGAAATTTTGAACTGAATTGTTGATGGAATTGATTTTTTAAAATCATTTTTAAATATTTTAAGAAGAACGAGGTGTCAACCTTAACGGTTAAATACAATTTATTGCAATAACCTTAACGTTGTACTGAAATTGTTCAATTTTAAACCAACTCGTTTTACTAATTTAAGTGCATATTTGCATTTCATAAAGATAAACAAACAACTCTTTGTCCGGGAAAAAAAGAAAAAAACTCAAAAAACTCAAACATTTTTGAAGCATTTGTTCACTAAAAATGTTCTCTTAATTTAAACTCAGTACTCTCAATTTAAACTTTCAACTAATACCGTGTTTTCTTTCTTGTTTGCACAATTTTAAATGCAGTACATTGTGCTTAGAACATGAAAAGCCAAAACATAATGATTCATGGTTTGTATAATTACCCTCTAATCCCAAGGGTGCCCATGAATCACTGAGAAATGTAAAAATTCGTAACTCTAAAAAAAATAACTTGAACAGTTATACATGCTAACTGAAATTTAAAATACATTATTGAGGTGTTAAATATTTTTGAATAATGTTAAGTATTCAGTATTTTTAAAACATTGATGCATAACATAAGGGTTCAATGTAATACGTTTACGAAGCACAAACTATAGTACTCATACTCATCGTCCGTAAAAGTTTTCTCTCTCCACCACTGTGGGTACATATGTACACAAAATTAGGAAACTCCCTCCTAACCAGAAAAGCTAACATTGAAAAGAAGTACACGAGGAAAATCTACAGAAACCATAATGTAATTTGGAGGAACTCGACCCCTTATCAGTCTCCCCGAGGAAAAAAAAAAAGATGTGGCTTTGGTAAGTTTTTGCTTAAATATTTTACATGAATATCGTGAAAGATTATCAATAATTATAATACAAATACAAATTGCTATGCATTAGGAATTTCATTATGTACATTCCAGATATTAAAAAAACACTTATGAAGTAATTAACTTAATGATAAATAGTTACGAAGTTAAGAAGTACTTAGTAGAAATCAATAAATAGGGAAAATGTTGAAGTGACAGATAATAGTTTATAATGTAACGTGTTTAGACAATGATAATGTTTCATATTTATTGTCTGTAAAAGCAATTGGAAAGTTAGTAAATAAATTTTGGCATACACTAGTTTTTACTCTTTCTGAACTTAGGCATTTGAGCTACACCTAAAAATTTTCCAAATAAGAGGAAATTTTATACAGTATTTTTTTTTTTTTTTTTGTTTATTGGAGCAAAATAAGTGGATGGGAACAACGAAATTTTAATTTTCGAAAAATGCCCTATAGCTAAGAACCACGCTAATATAAATAAATAAATATATGTACATATATATAGTTTTAAATTCTTCGTATTCTATATCAAAAATAACATTACCTTTTGTGCTCAAAACTATTTCGCTCATTTTTATACAATTTTTGAAATACTGACATCTTTTTTCAGCGATAAAATTAGACAAAATATGAAAGGCGTGAAAGATACCTTTGATGTAATGTATATTTGGTGTTTCTGACTTCTCTCTGGGGTCAAAGAAACATTGTTTAAAATGGATTTATACAGAAATAGCACTCAAAAAACAGCATGTCTTCCTTTTTAGCTTGAAGGAAATAGAATCTTTTTGACTTTATAATCAGATTTTAAAAGATTTTTGAAAAATGTGTTACAAAATAAGTATTGATGCACATTTTCGGATCTTGATTCTTAAAATATAATCTAGGATTTTATATTCATTTTTAGAGAAGTGTTATTTATACAGCCATTACGGCTCCTAAATTTTTTAAAGATAACAAAAGCTTACATAGGCAGAAATGCACGTGCTTATTTCTAGTTTTCCTTGGTATCTAGCGGTAAAACTACTTGCATTTGATTTAAAGAATATTACTTCTGAATGTTATTTAACCACCTTGCAGTTTATGACGAGATATCTCGTCCATTTAACATGCATCCCTGTATTCCTGGGACTGCCCAATAGGGTGGGGCGAAAAATAAAAAGGTTTTCACCTCAACTTCTAATAGTTGCCAAAAGTTGTCTTTCGTGATAGTTAGCATTTGTGCAAATTTTGAGAAAAATCGGTTAATATCTTCAGGGGGCGCTGCGATCGCAAAGTTTTACCATAACTTTGTTATGGATTTTATGGTTAAAATATCAAAAAGAATGCCTTTAGCTAGTCTCTTTGCGTTTTTTTTTACTCAAAAGATGTTTTCATGCATTAAAAGCATATGAAATGACCCACAAACATTATTTTATATGATATATTAATAGTTTAAAAAAATTACTTTTTTTCACGTTTTTGTTTCTTTTTAAATGCTTGAAATATAAATATATCATAAAAAATAATTTTTTGTGTTATTTCATATGCTTTGAATGCATGAATATACCTTATGAGTAAAAAAATGCAATGAGATTAGCTAACGGCATTGTTTTTCATATTTTAACCATAAAATCCCGATAAAAGCTATGATAAAACTTTGCGATCGCAGCGCCTCTAAGATATGAACCGATTTTTCTGAAATTTTGCACAAAAGCTAACTATCACCAAAGACAACTTTTGGCAACTATTACAAGTTGATCTGAAAAACTTTTCATTTTTCGCCCCACCCTACTGCCCAACCGCAGGGTGGTTAAGTTTTGTTCTACATCTAAGAGAAGTCTGTAACATGCACTATACCGCTGTAAAAGTTATGCGGGCCGTGGTGGCCCGATCGGTAAGGCGTCGGACTCGTGTTCGGAGGGACCCGGGTTCGATCCCAGCCGATCAAAGATCCACCGTGTTGATTAATGGTGGCTAGGGGACGTTAAAAATGTCGTGGTCACAAAGTCCTCCAAGTAAAACGATACCTCTGGGGGTGCTGGGCCAAGAGGTTTGCTCGACCCTTGGTCTGGTTCAAAAAGAACAGAGCGCTCTTCAGGGTCCTATCCCGGTTAAACCACGAGTTGTGGTAGATACGAGGGACCCTGGAGTGTGTGATGTAAAAGTTATGCTATCCAAAGACTGCAATTTCCTCCTTGTTAAGGACTTATCAGTCTGGAATAGACATTGATCTAGTTGGATGCAGTTTTAATCTCAGGAAACCTGAGAGTGTCAGTAAAATGGTATTTAAAATAGATTCAATAAACAACGAAAGCTTCATGCAATACAACTCGATAATTCCATCCAACTCTTTTAAACAAGAGATTTTTCCCTATTACCTTAATCCATTCATGATCAGTAGCCTAAAAACCGGACGTTGTTGGTTACTGCATACACAAACCTGTAATGGGTATATCATTTTACTAAAGCTATTTTTCACAAGTTAAATAGTCCTTCTGCTTGAGAAAACCAGTTAGAGCCATTATGTGGACATCATAGTTTATTTATTGACAGCTATTTTCAGACAAATCAGTCAAGCAACGATCCAGCATGGGTAGCCACAGAAAGTAAGTTTTTTTGTGAACCTTTTTCTCATAAAATTAAACTATTTTAAAATGATTTGCTTAAAATTGATCAGAGAGGCCTTCTGTAACGTTACATCGCAAAAGTAAAGTCAAATAAGGTCGTATTTTGCCCACATATCTGCAAAATATCCCATAAACAGAACGTCAAATAACTTAATAAATATGTCAACGGCGAAATATTTGAAGCCTAAAATGTATGCAAACCATTCCAAGTAAAAGTTTTAAGCAGATAAAAACTGAAAAAAGATGTTAATAAAAACCTTGGGGAAAATTGGGTTAAAATAGGTAAACATTGTCATGGTCATAGATCGAACTTTTCAGAGGAGCAATTCATAAGACTTTTAGAAAGTTAAAAAAAAAACAAAAGGTAAAAAGAGAATGGAAAGAAAGATAAGAACCCAGAAATTATAGAAATTAGATTTATCACACTTAGAACTTCACACTGCAGAATAATGCATCGTCTCTGTACACAAGACACATTAGGAATTTTACTTTAGCTTCGGTCAATTGCAATTACTTACGAAGTAAAACATTAGATTTCTGAGAGCTTTTTAAGTGCCAATTTCCAAGCACATATTATTGGTTAAGGCCGTTTTACTTAGTTATAGCCTTTCTTTACCCGAAGTGGAGAAAATATTTACTGTCATGAAGTCTCACATTAATTTTTGTAGTTTTTTTGATATTAAAAAAAAAACTGCAGATGTTAGTCAAATACTTAATTTAAAAATAATGGGCTAGTTAAAATTAGTTAATCTATTTGTATTAAAAATTGAGTATCTTTCTTTCTATCTATCTATGTCATGCTTCTTTCTCCCGAACGCCAATGAACTGAGAGTCGAAACAGGTACCGATAGATCGGTAATTTTTCAGGCTTCATTAGTTTTAATTTATATAATTATACGATTTAAATTAACGAAGATATCAATTAATAAGTAGTCAAATTTAAAGCAATTTGGCGCAAATGATTAAATATGAAATCCATTGTTACAAAACGTAGTTGCTATGAAACAGTAATAATAATGAGAATGAGAGTCTTGAATGAAGGCTTAACTAAATCAAACATGAAACTCATTTCGGGCCAAGTACATAGTACTTTTATCGCTAGCTACTTGTAGTTCTCTGAAACATAAATTAAATAAATCTCGTTTCTTTTGAATAATATTATACAACCGTTTTTAATTTTTATTCCAATGATAAGTGTTTATGTCTATTTTCGTACAAAAATTTTCAACAAAAGCAAAACACTCGATTTTATCAAAATTGTTTTAACCTAACAGTAGGACTGAGTTCTCGGTATATATTATTTAGGTTTAATCTCATGTAAATACCCTTTTAGTCCTAATATAGTAAAATCTCATCCGAACAAATCCCACCATAACGAAACATTCGTAAATAAATGTTCAGTTCCGTTTTCATTGCTGTTACATAAATTGCATTCCATTACAACAAAATTCTATTATAGCTTACAAAACTTGCAGTTCCTTGAAGTTCCTTGGAACGGGATTCGACTGCACAATTTATTCTTTCAAGCACACATTGCAACGAATTCCTTTGACATTCTACTGAAATACACTTTTCCCCCCTAAGCCAAATGAATAATCATAAACATGAATAAAATATGCAGGTAAACAAAAAAATAACAGCAAACGAAAAAAGCCATTGTGATGAAGCTTCCTTATTTGAAAAACTTTTGAACATAAATTTCTTTTTCCAATTTGAAATCGTAATTACTTCTTCAGCTGTTTTCCATTTCTTTCATATTTTCATGTTTAATCAATAAATGAAAAAAAAAAAAAAGCCCACAGAAGACAGGAGTTATTTATTATTGTTTTTCATCTTTTCTCCGTATTGATTATTCGGTTGTGAAGAAATATGACGCACCGGGTCTTATTTATCGAAAGGAATTCAGAATCACATGTGACTTTTGGTCTTGTTATGATCTTCATTAGTCTCCGTTCCAGGTGTTCCTGAAAAAGACTGGATCATTGATTGGTCTTTTATGTCGCCAGAAAGTTGGAAAGGTAATCACATGAAACCAATGTCGGTGCAGAGCTTTTATTTTTTTCGGCTCGTTTCTTTTCTTTTCATGAGAAAAGAGAAGACATTGTCATTTTTTAAATTTATATATTTTTCTACACTGATAAGAATATCTATATGAAATGATTGAAATTGATAGCCTTTCTAAAGGAATTATTCTGGCGATTTTTATTTACTAGTAAATATTTGTTGAAATATTTTTAATCTTTTGCCAACAAATTTCCTAGTCATGTACTATGTATAGTCGTATATGCAGTTTTATTTCCACAAGAAAAAAAAAGAAAAGAAAGGAAAAAGATGTAGCCATTTGTAAATTTTGAAATTAGTTCAGTGTAACAGTAAATGTGGTTTCTTCAGTAAAACATCATAACCTCCAATGTATATCATAACACAACCAGGTGTAAGATTTTATTTTAATAAGGTTACGCGTCTAGAACTTCATATATAGCAAAGTTTTCTTTTGGCACTCTCTGTAGCGTACTTAAAGTTTCGTAGAAATTAAACTGTAATGTTTCTAAGTTTAATCCTAGAGAAAGTTTGACTTTATATACATTTTGAGAATTTCGGTATAATTTTAGCATTCCCTTTTTAGATATTAATTGACAAAACTCGGTCATAAGAAACTGATCTTTTACTTGAATGTAGCGCGTGTAATCTACGGGGAAAAAAGAGAAATCAAGAAAAAAATGGTGTTGAAAAATTTCAAACCTACTTGTAGCGATACATCTTTTAATGAAAACTTAAAAAAAAAATGTCTTCAAAAAAAAAAAAAATCTCTACGCCTTTGTATAATTTTTTTTGAGAGCATGTATGCTTGCTTCCCTTATTATTAAAGACAGACATTTCCGGTATTCGTGATTTGGTCAAGTACTTTATTTGTTTTTCCCTGCCATCGCTTGTCCATCCGATTTGTCCAATAAAGACTTTCACAAATTTTTTTCTTTGCATTCCTTCAGTACCTGTTCTCTTAGTATGTTTCTTATTTCTGCGGCTCTTAATAATCCTCCAGTGAAACATCACGGGCAATGTACGTATTTATTAATTTTTATATTGCCCTTGAACTATTTCAGTTTCTGTCAGAATTCCCCTAGCTTTGTGGAATCCTTTTTTTTTTAATCCTCTGAAATTTAGAATTCCTTTTTACAGACTAAACACATCTTACTTGTACACATGACAAAAGTACAGACAGTTTATTTGCTTTTGGATATCTAATTTAAGGGTTTAACTGACTTAGGTCTAAAAACCCTTAAAATGCTGCCTAGTTGAAGAAACTAAGACATATTAAGTGCAAGTCCAAAACAATATCAAAAAAGAGAAGAAAGCCTAAGAAAGTTATGAACTCTATGTAGAAAACAAACTTCAAAATTTTTTTTGAAAAAAAAGTATTCTGGAAACTGATAAATACTAACCGTACTAAGTACAGATATAGTATATGCGAACACTATCAAAATTGAATTTTTGTCAGCAGTCGGTTTATTGTCAAATATTCTAAATTAATGCATAGTTATTTTGATTATTTTTAAACAAGAAATAATTTTTTAAATTTTTTGAAAAAGTGGAACCTGAACCAAATATGGAGATACAAAAAGCTTTAAAAAGCAATTTCTCATTTTCATAAGTTCCACTGCGGATACCACTTTTGTACTTGATCTAGCTAAATAGGTAGTAATATTATATTTCACGCTTCTTTACTCGTTACGTTTCTTGGATTAAATTGCTTGATTTTATTTTTTATAAGTTCCATTTTGAACAGCCTTTAGCACATTACTCAAAAGGGTACAACACTGGAAAAGTACATTTACAAATGAAAAACCTACGAATAGTTTAATACCATTGCGGCCATAATTTTTAGCTTAAACGTATGTTTTTCCTGAGAACTGATACAAATAAAGACCAAAATATGTTTCTTTAGTTTGTACTTCAAAACGAGAAATAATACGTAACGATACTATTTTTGAAACTTGCTACAAAAACAGTCTGAAAACAGACCATTAAAATAAGCTTTTGGCATGGAAATAAAGCTAGTGACGAAGACAAGCTGTCGGCAGTCACGAAGAGAAATTGACAAATTCGTTTTGTGAATTTGAACTGTAAGAACTTGAAACAGATACTAATGTGACGCGAAAGAAATGTGTCAAACTTGTTCTTTTTCGTAAAATCAGTAATCCAATCTGAACAAGTTAAGAACAAATCGCAACTTTGTAATGTACCGTGTAACAAGATCACAATCATGAATAGAAAGAAAAAAATCCCATGGTTATAAGTGAAGTCGTTGCAATATACTTTTCTTTAACAACAGTTAAACAATTGTGTTAATACATCAGACATGTTATTACAATCTCGTTCATAAAGCACACATGAAAAGTACATTATTTGCGACTTAAAAGTTGATATCTAGATTTCGAAAAAAGTAGATTATAGCTGTGTGAATAGTAGTTTAATAGAACAAGTTTTATGATTTTACGTAAATGACCCCAGTTTTCTATTATAAAATTGATGCAAATACCTCTTTTCTGTAAATTGTCATAAAATACATTCCATTGTGAACAAAATATAAATTAGAAAGACATTTTAAAGGAAGTTTATTTCTTGAAAAAAATATTTCATTTAAATGTGTGCTAAAAGATTGATAGTTTCATTTGCGCACAAAATATACTTTTTAAATGTTACATTAAGAGTATGGATCTAATTCTTAAAAGATGTTAACATACGTTCTGTGAAATAATGAACATATCACTTGAAATGAAAAGTATATCAGATATATATATCAAATTTTCTCCTTCGCTGTTCAGGTACATGTGTTGTTTTGGATAAAATGCATACTAACAAAAATCTGCTTTTCTCTTTCAGTTTTTAATAGGTTAACTCAGAAAGAAAAATTTATTACCTTTTAATTGGGAAAAAACTCGTATCATAATGATAAAAACAATAAATTGGAAAGTTTTCAGTTCCATAAAAATTTTAGGAAGAATAATAACACGTAAACAAAATAAACTAATTGTTTCCCTCGTTATGTTAATTTAATCAATGATACTTTCATACAATGCGCTTACATTTAAGTTAACAAAACTCATTAGTATAGTACTATAGTTATTAGTACTCATTAGTAATGTAATTCTGGCCATTGTAAGCAAGCGATATAATTGAATAAATAAATACATACAATTCAATTACTCAAGTATAAAGTTAGGTAGACTAAAAAAAGATAAATCATTTCCGTTTCTCTTCTTGGAAAATAATGCACGAAAAAATTTAAAACTACACTTTGGATCAGGGAAGATAATTTTTTTTCGAAGGATAGCAATATGTTAAGGTGAAATTGTGCTGAGTATTTTCCAACTTTGTCTGCAACTGTTCGACAGCTACGGATAAGATCACTAAACTATAACTTCTTTTGAAATGCAAGCAAATGCAGGATGCAAAATGTACTTGTTTAAGTAATTCAAGATTCCAAGCGGTAATTTTGTCTCAAATTAATATTTAAGTATAAATCTATGCCTTGATACATTTCAAATGCAATGTGCTAGATTTTTTTTATCATCATTTATATAGGTGTGCAATGAGTTACCGCCCGTAAGCCAGGGCTGAGGCAGAACTGTAGCAAATGCACCCACAGCTCGATCATATAGCATCCTAAGACTGCAGTTTCGCCCTTATTATGGGCTCCTCAGTTAGGAATAGCCAATGATCGAGCCGGAGGCAAAAATCCTCTTATTGTAGCTAAGATAGCCAACAAACTGGTAGATAAAATGAATTTATCTTACCAGCGAGCGTCCGCAAACTATGGTGCGGCTCAACTCGAAATTTGAAGGCTAAAGCTGGGTAATGTGCAATGAGTTACCGCCCGTAAGCCAGGGCTGAGGCAGAACTGTAGCAAATGCACCCACAGCTCGATCATATAGCATCCTAAGACTGCAGTTTCGCCCTTATTATGGGCTCCTCCGCTAATTTCGAGTTGAGCCGCACCATAGTTTGCGGACGCTCGCTGGTAAGATAAATTCATTTTATCTACCAGTTTGTTGGCTATCTTAGCTACAATAAGAGGATTTTTGCCTCCGGCTCGATCATTGGCTATTCCTAACTGAGGAGCCCATAATAAGGGCGAAACTGCAGTCTTAGGATGCTAAATGATCGAGCTGTGGGTGCATTTGCTACAGTTCTGCCTCAGCCCTGGCTTACGGGCGGTAACTCATTGCACATTACCCAGCTTTAGCCTTCAAATTTCGAGTTGAGCCGCACCATAGTTTGCGGACGCTCGCTGGTAAGATAAATTCATTTTATCTACCAGTTTGTTGGCTATCTTAGCTACAATAAGAGGATTTTTGCCTCCGGCTCGATCATTGGCTATTCCTAACTGAGGAGCCCATAATAAGGGCGAAACTGCAGTCTTAGGATGCTATATGATCGAGCTGTGGGTGCATTTGCTACATTTATATAGGTATTTTGAATTATGATCGTGGATTTCTTTTAGCAAGTTTTACATTTGAAAACTAAGTTTCTCCCAATAGTGACCTTTGTTATATGAGTTTTATATATATCCACTAAGCTGAGTGATCAAAATTAATAAATGAAAACTTAATAGTTGAATTCACTTACTTTTAAATTATATATTTTCTATTTCAATAGGAGTGGCCCTTTATGGTTGGTTTGAAAGAACCCTCCTAAAGGAAAATAAACCATCATTTTTTTAAACATAAACTTTAACGTATACAGATATGCAAATTGGAAATTTTGAATGTTTTCCTGTATTTACATAGAGAAGTAATTGTTTTCTCTAGTTTCTTGTGTCAGAGAAATGATTTTAAACAAACAAACAAACAAACATACAT
>JAXGGA010008278.1:0-57841 GCA_038373865.1 Uloborus plumipes
GTCGGTAAAAAAAATATTCAAACGACCTCGCTTTAAATTATACCACTTTTGCAGAATCATCGGCAAGGATGAAAGTAATGAGTTCACTTTGATGTATTTCGAGTGAAGTTGTTTTTATTCGTAAAAGGAGCTGGATGTTTCGAAAGGAAATTGGAAAGAAATTGAACGAAACTCATTTGGGAGGTAAAAAAATGAAAAAAATAAATAGTGATTAAAAAGTAGAAATTCGACAATGATTCCTTGATAAAAAAAAACGCACTAAAGGGAGCAGAAAGCTTTTGGCGTAATCCTTAATAGCTTTTAAAGAAAAGTTTGATTTAAACCAGTAGAAGAAATAAAAAGGGTAAAATACCAGTTTCTTGGAATAATACTGGTTATATATACGTAAAAACATATCTGCAATGAGATTGAATTGTCATTAAAGTGGTCTTTTCCATCGAGTTTTAACGAGATCGTAAAGCAAACAATCTCCCCCAGGTGCTTTTGCTATAAGCAATGATACTGCATGTGAAATTAATTTCACGGAAGATTTTAGCGTATTTTTTAAACTGTGAATTGAATTGATTTTTAGTCAGTTGGCTTTTTCTTAAACCTTATCTCATTTTATTTTGTTTGATTATTTTTTGAGTTAGAACTTGTTTTATTTGAATGGTGTAGTTTCATGCTACCAAGTTGGATATTCTTTTTAAATTTTAATTTTAACATACTTTCGTAACACCCCCAACCTCCGTTTTGTTAGACGTAAACCAATTCGCTTACTATTGACGTGTAAAGATTGTTTAACTTATATTTCAAACTCAAAGAATGTTGCAATTGTTATATAAAGGATTCTATGAGTGTAATTCGTATAGTTCTGACTAATTTCAATTTAAAAACCTGACTTATGTTTGAAAAAGTAGCCTATGATCACTTCCTCTACTCCAAGAGCAATTAAATAAACCGATTCTTTACAGTGTCACGAGTCACACATACTTCAGGTAAAAATCGAAAAAAAAAAATCTCTAATTTTAAAGTACATCAAATTTAGTTACAAATATTTACGATCCGTTTACATTTGATAAAATATCTATAGCAATATTGAGCAGTACTGGATTTACTCTGTCCCAACTTTCAAAATTGCGATGGGCTCCTACGACCATGGAGGTTATGAAAGAAAAATGCCCACGCAAGTCTTTCATATAATTTTGTGATTAGGAAGCGCCTTCAAAAATGCATTTACGACTGACTGAATATATGAATTTGTAAATCTGCCGCTGCAGTTGAGAAAATAGCACAATGGCATAGTAAGACATAAATAAAACTTAAACACTGAGTATGCAACGTAACAAAACATCAAGATCTTTAATTAGCAGCTGATTGCCAACTATGACCTAACTTCGGAGGGATATTCTATTAGATGCGAAATGTTTTTTACATCTTTCGGCGTTTCGTGAACTCTCACCAACTTTGGCATAAAAAATGATGCCAGCAGTGTGATGACCGGTAGATTTCTTACCAAGTTACCAAGCTTAAATGTTGAAATCTAGGAGCAAAGCAGGCAAATTAGTAAACAGGTAAATTTTCCAAAGCTAAAGAGATTTTTACAATATTGTAACACGTTAAATGTAAAAATAATATGTTTACTAATTTTGTAACAAGAATGATAAAAAAGTAACCAATTTCGTTTAAATGACAACTGGTATTACATGCAGATACCAGTAAAGAAACGTAGAAAAACAAAATGAGCTCTTACAAAAGAAATTTCTCTGAATTGAATTTAAGTGCTTCTTAAAATACACGAGAGGTTTTTGTTCTTAAGATTGTTTACATTTTATTTTTATACTAAAACTCTTTAAACTCACCGCATTCCTAAACCGTGAATTAATTCGACATTACTCTACCAGAAAACAATCCATCTTTTCTCAAATGAATCAGCTTTTGCAATCTTTCCTCCATTATGCATTCCTGCAGTAATAATAAAGGATGCTTCATCAATTTTTGTACGAGTCATTTTGACACCAAGATCTGTCAATAATGTTGAGTAATAGCTTCCAAAACATTTTTTGAATTGTTTTTCTGCTTTCGCATACTGATAGCTTTGGTGAAAGCGTAGAATTGAGTCTATAAAGAGTTTTATGAGTGTTTACGCATACGGATTAACAGAGAGTATCATTGAGTTGTAGAGCATTATCTTTTGCAAAAACTTTTTACCAACAGCGGCTTCACTTGCGTATTATAAATTTGAAATTATTTCTAAAATTGGAATTGTAAATGAAAGGGAAAAAATTGTAACAATGAAATTGGTGGTGTTAAAAGTAATTATATTGATCATTAATCGACTAGGCCGATTATATGGTAATCGGCAAATTGCTTATTGGTGCATCTAGACTTTGTACCATTATTTCTTCTATAAATTGCTAACCCTAGAAAAATAGATTGTCGCCCAATAAGGCCACGATTTTCCTATGCGGAGGATATGATTCTGTGCTGCACATGTTGCATATACGTGTACGAACTGAAAAACAGGAGAGACCAAAAGAACAGAAAATAATGACTTATCATTGCTCTAAATTGATATTTCTAGTTATCGCTGAAGTAAGTATGACGTTTTTGGTATTGTTTTTAAATTATCAAATGATGTTTAATATGAGTAAAATGGGGCAACGTGTAGAAAAATACAAATAAACACATTTGAAATGAGTTATAAACTCAGCAAACATATGTATCGAGGCTACAATATGCAAGTACACAGTTTTCAACTGCTTAACTGTGTACTAAATAAGCATTTTAAAAATTACTTAAGTTCCTCGAGCACCTTTTAAAACAAAATTTACTAAGAATATTTTATGATTTTTTTATCTAATAAGTCACAACGTATTTTCTAACCATTATATAAAAAATGAATGCACAAATGTTTAGAGGAAATGAATGTGATCATTTACCAAAAACTATTTTTGAAATAAGTGCAAAAACAAAAAAAAATCTTTAGGGTTTTAAAAAATTGAAATTTAATTATTCAAAATTAAAAAAAAGTAGTAGTGTGTCTCATGTTTAAAAATATATTATTGATTGTTTTTTAGTATACATCAAAGGTTTTAAAAAAATACATGTTTCCCTCAAAATTAAAAAAAACATCTATATATATATATATATATATATATATATATATATATATATATAAGGTGATTGGGCCCCATGATAGAAATTTTTTTTCCATCCATTCATGATACTGAAAAACGGCCTTAATATTGATGGTTCTGACCTCTTTTTTTCTAAAG
The DNA here is from genome assembly GCA_038373865.1 of Uloborus plumipes. Classification (NCBI taxonomy): domain Eukaryota; kingdom Metazoa; phylum Arthropoda; class Arachnida; order Araneae; family Uloboridae; genus Uloborus; species Uloborus plumipes. The sequence continues at coordinate 3,258 of JAXGGA010008278.1, forward strand.
AAAATTTTTGCATAACACAATATAGTTTAATGCTTCAAAAAGTATAAATCGTCATAAAAAGGCAGTTAAAACGGCAAAATAGAATTTTTTACAACACTATTTATTTTCGCAACATAATTAACAGCTTCTCCAATAACACTTATCACAACATTAATTGCCTGAATTTCTTTTCACAGTAGTTACGAAAGTAATTAAAGAAACGCAGTGCTTAAAAAATCCCTTTATGTTTCAACATTAAGTTCTTGGAATCCAAATCTATAATTGCTAATTGCCGGAATTACATACGGCTTTAAAATAGTAATTTAAGATTTTAAATTGTTTTAAACTAATACCGTGTAAGGTATTTGGAAGAAAATAGAATATCTTTGATGGATGTTTCTTTAAAACTGTGATACGAATTCTAAATAAACAACATTCAACTCTTTTCGGCAAGAAATACAATAAAATACGTATATACTCATTATTGTAGAAACGATAGCTATTGCGGCAATACAGTTACATTTAAAAAGATGCATACATTTTGTAATTTAGCAGGTCATGAAGGCAACTCTTTTGTAAGAAGATAAATATATTCAAAAAGAATAACTCATTAAAATTCCTAAAAACTATTCATTCACACATTATTTTGTTTATTAATTAATGGTTAAACTCAAATTTTCGCTTATTTAAACATGCATTCATGTATAAACTCATTTATTTAGTCCTTTAAAAATTCATTTATTCCTAAATTTATTTAAATATTTATTTACTAATTATATCATAAATGCGTGTATTCATTCATTCTAAACTTCATTTGTTCTTAAGTGTATTTAGTCATTTATAAATGCATTTACATATATTTTCATTCATTCATTTATTCATAAACTTTTACACTAATAAATTGTTTAGAGATATTTTTATATTCCTTGATTGAGATCTTTATTGACTCATTTACTAAGAGTTTTTGTTCACTCATTTATCAATTCATGTATTCATTTTTTCAATCTAATCATTTATCCATCTATGAATATATTTAGTTATTCATATATTCCTTTTCTAAGTCAGCCATTTATTCTGTCTTAGTTTCAATCATTCATTTAGAATTAAAATTTCATTTGCTTATTAATTTATTCATTTTAAAATGTGTTTATTAAATTTGAATTATTTTACCTATTAGTTCTTTTATGCTTAAAACCATTTGCTTGTTTATTTGTAACTTCTTTTGTTCTTTTATAATTTCATTCATTCATTTATTCATTTATGCATTAATTCATTCATTTATATCAGAACAATCAAATCTTAACTGCGCCGTTTTTTTTCCTCTCTTACGTGCAACATTTTTAAAGCATAGTTAAAGTCATCAGAAAAGTGACATAGATACTTTTACTTTAAGCAAGTTTAAGTCTCAAACTTTTAACTAAAATTTTAGCCTTAAGATTTGGGAATTTCTAGTTAGCTTGACATACATCCACCGTCCGTCTGGTTAGGTTTTTCATTTGATTGGAATTGAACTGTGGTTTACTAGTTGAATGTCAACTATGTTCAAAATTATTACGGACATGAAATATTTTTAGCATCTTTAAGAAATTACTGAAGGTGGTTCTAGGCACTGTTTGAATTTCTTTTAAACAGTTCAGAACTTAGATATTTTTGGCACTAATTCACTATATACAATTTAAAAAGAGGGAAAATCAACGTCGTTCAAATCGCTAAAACTCAAATTATTCTTGGTTAATTTTCAAATTTTATTTAAAAAAAACTATACAAACACACAAAAAATGATTTAATTTTTACTCTGCCATTAAATATATAGCTCAATAAAAAATAGGATGTTTTTAAATAATTTTTTTTAAAGAATGTGACACTTTTTTGTCCTCAAAAAATCTCATTGTTTAAAGTAAACTTTCTTTTTTCAAATTTGCGAATAAAAATTCAAGTAGAATGTTTGAAAAAGATGTGGTTCAAATTTTAGATCTTATCTTTATCTGTTCTAGAATTACAAAAATTTGGATGCAAGAAATCAGAAAAAATTGCATTATGGAGCTAAACTTTCAAATGCGATGACAGTAGCTGTATATTATGGAATAAGGGAAATTTAAGTTTTTACCATCTTGTTTTATTGTATTTTTGTAAAAGACTATTTTCGAATTGTAAGTACGTATAATTATTTTTTGTATATAAGGTACAAAAAGTAATCATTAAGTTATGAAAGCTTAGAGCTTCTAATGTTTTTGGCACACTGCCGTTATTTGTTCGCATTAACTGTGTTTTAAAATTCACAATGTATGCATGTACTCCAGTATGGAAAAATATCGAACATTGAACACACTTGAGACCAGTGGAGAATCAATCTGTAAAAGTAGTGCATTTTAAAGCCTCCACTTCCCTTTTGTTAAAAGCGACTCTAGTTTATGCAAAGAAATATAAAAGGTTATAATTGCTATCGATAAATTCAACACAATTTTAAATGTTCCTTACGCATTTTCTTATTATTTTTGAAGAGTTTTCATTTAATAAATAATAAAATTTTAAACTATTATTTCAGACATAGTTTAATATTGGAAAAATGATTGTACGGTCATTATTTTGGTGTTTTCACAGCAAAAGCATTTAAACGCTGTTTTTATTATGCACACCTTATGCAGGGGCAAACTTAAATTGCAGAATTGTGAAAGCAACGCAGATACTAGTCACAACATTTACGAGGCTGCCAGGTTAGGTTTGCCTCAACCAGATCGCTCTCAGTTTAGTTAATATTATCAATTCAATCACGGATAAACAACTCAATTTAAAGTATTTTTGGCTTAAAAATTGTTATAAAACTCGTTAATTTACTTAGTTATTTATAAATTTGAAATGTTTGATAGTGAGTTACACATTGCATCAACAGTTAAAAGGCAATTAGTAATTTAATTAACAATGATTTCTGTATATTTCTCTATAGTCGCTCTTAAATAATCGCATTTATAATTACTTTCCATTGTCTGCATGAAATACCTATAACTTACTGATGACTGATTTATGTATAAAAAAAGGTTGTCCATTTCGGTTAATTTATTCTCTTTGCCATTGGAATTGCATTCTCGTTTTAATCTGCCTTTCTAGTGACTTGAATTATGCATTTAAGTATCGGATAATAATTTATGGATTTTAATATTCATTTAGAATGCTATATTTAGTTTGTTAACGTGGAATATTTTAGAGTTGACTTTCTCCACCCTTTAAAATTAAGAAGAAAACATAGCTCAGGAGGCTATAAAGAAATATATGACAGCTGCATTAGTTTTTAAAGAACATTAATGCATGAACTGAATAAATATATTAGTGCTTTAAAAGCAGGAAAATAACACAAAAACGAAAACGGCCCATATTTTTCAGAAACTGCAAACAGGTGTTTTGGTGCTACAAAAAAAATTTTTTTTTATGCAAAAGAAATGATCATAAGGGTGAAACTTTTTTATAAGAAAAATAGCTCCTTGTAGATCCGAAGCACGTGTGTGTAGTTTTCAGTGTAGTCAGTGGGGAATTTTTTTCTTGCTCGCTGACACGGTATTGAAACACAACCGTTTCTTTGCTAAAACTATCTCAACAAAATGCACTGAAGTTTTTAAAAATTTATATTAAACATTTATATTAACATTTTTAAAATTTTTGTTTTTTGTTTCTTATAGCATTTTATACTGTCAACAATTAAAACCTGATAAATGTCGAGGCGTCTAAAGAGGTAATTTCGTAAAAAATAAATGAATAAATTCTCATTATTTACATTGTCTCTTAAAGCCGTTAATGTATGCTTTAACCTTCATCTTATTAAACTAGTATTGATAAAATCTAGTTCGGGCTACCCACTTACAATAAGTCACGTATGTCTATTGCTTAAGCGGATATTTCTTCTTTTTCCTGCTGGGTAGAAGATAAATTGTTTATATATTGCTGACTCAAAACAAAATGTGTTTTGCAGCGCAACTTTTTCATTTTTTTTGTTTAATATCATAAAGCACAAAATTAAGAAACAAACAAAATAAATTTATTTTTTGTCTTCTATTTTCTGAAATATGTACTAAAAGTACGGGATTAAATTAAAACACCCAGTTTGATTGTGCGAAATTATGGCGATGTAGTTATCATTTCATCATTAAAGAAAAATTATCGTTTTGAAATGCCATTTAAATAAGTCCTTTATAAATTTCCGGTTTTTGGCAAGTCACAGACTCCTCATATTTAAATTCAATTTATTACTGCTATGCGATGATATTTAGATATAAAATAAGCTCGCGTATAAATATAAAACATCCTCTTATTTCCATGATCACAATTTCTTTTTTTACGTATCAGGTCGTTTATCTTGAAAAATCATTAAGTCTTGTGTTTGGCTCACGCACTTGTCTTAATAAAGCAATCTGTTTTTAAGGAGTTGCGTTGATCTGATATCTTTAATCGTTATTTATTTAGAATTTCTTTTTCTCTGCGAGAAATGAAGTTTTCTTAATTTGCTCCCCATTACTGCTCAAGAAATCAACTACTCACTAGGGGGTTTGAATCAAACTTAATCTTAAAACATTGCTCCTTTTTTCATTTTAATAGCTAGATAACGCAGAAGTGGTGTAGTGTAATTCGCATTTAAAGGTAATTTGATAAAGTTTACATCATTTTTGATGCACAACTTTTAAAGATTTTTTGCTAGTTTCTGATAAGAGTTAAAAGCATCTTGTTTGGATAAAATCTAATATTTTTGTCAGGAAAAAAAATCACTATATTAAAAACTATGTCGTCATGAGGATTTATTGCATTTCATGCTTTTGGTTTTCCTTCATTTTGTTAATTGAAGATGTTTTTCGAAGTCATTTGGCGAGTGTTACACTTTTTAGGCAATTCCCTTTGTCATTTTTTTCCCTTTACTAGATTGACCTACAAAAGACAAGCTAAAAATGTAGCACATTTTTTCAGATTTTCTAACGTTATAGCCATTTTGATTTGATAAATGTTTTAGAGAAGTTTTCAGCAGATTCATATTTAATCTATATCTTTAAAAACTACTTAATCTATATCTTAAAAACTACTTAATCTATAGCTTAAAAAACTACTTAATCTATATCTTAAAAAACTACTTTATCAATAGCGTACACAGAGTTAGGTGCGCCCCTCCCCGCAAGATTAAAAAAAAAGTCTTCTCCCCTATAGAAAATAATATTAAACTACAGAAAATATATTTTTAGGGTAATTCACAGTGAATTTTTTCTGTATCGTACTACCTCAAATCTTGTGCGCTCCCCCCCTCACTCCTGCGTCGAGGGAACTGCTGGGGTGTTATGTACGCCACTGGGCTTAATGTGTGCGTGTGTTTGTATTTCCCTTATAGAAACAAACAGTTCATCGCGTCGGACATCTTCTAATTCTAAATTAACCCAAGAGTTCCTTTGATGCTTTTTCCCTATTCAAATAGGTTATTTGAGTTGGTTCATTTTCAAATTTGGTAAAACAAATTTGGAAAAGAAATTGGAATTATAAATAGTTACTTATCAAAACGGTACATGTGTAGCAATATGATTTTTTTAAAATCGTACCCTAGGTTTTCGAGTACCGAGCAATTACTATTCTTAAGTTTACTAATGCAATTATGGAAAGTTGGTTCATATGTTTAACGAGTTACAATCCCCGGTTAATTATCACAGCAAATTTAAAAATAAACATTTTCTGTGTATTTAAAGATCTAATCAAATTTCAGGTTTTAAAATTATATACATTTTTTACGATACAGAGCACTCCCCGAAAAGAGTAACAGTTGAAGAATTTAATTTATTGTACGTTCATTCTAGTTAGCTGCAAAAAAAATCGAATTTTATTCATGCATTAAATGCAAAAAAAAATGCTATGACAGAAAAAAATACATGTATCAGATGAATTTAGATAATTCATAATAACTGAAAAAAACTATTTTAGACAAATTGAGAAATTTATATGTGTAATTAATAGAAATATCTAGTTCGTTCTCAATTCAATTACAAGTATCTTCAAGATTTAGTTTAGGGAGGTCAACAATATAATATTTTTAGTAGATAGTACAAACAATCAGTACAAAAGGTGAGTATAAAGCAGTGAGCAAGGGCTAAGGCAGAAACGTGCAATACAAGGTACAACATGTTGACGAATTGCTGTAATGTCTTGAAACAATATATTTCGCAAATTATTTTCGTTTTGAGCAATCTTCCTTTAAAATTATATTCTTACAACGTCATTACAATTTATTACTAGCATACACTGAAGTGACAAAAGTCATGGGATACCTCTTAATATCGTGTCGGCCCTCCTTTTGCCCGGCGAAGTGCAACAACTCGACGTGGCATGGACTCAACAAGTCGTTGGAAGTCTTCTGCAGGAATATTGAGCCATGCTGTTTCGATAGACGTCCATAATTGTGAAAGCGTTGATGGGGCAGGATTTTGGGCACGAATAGACCTCTCGATGGTGTCCCATAAATGCTCAATGGGATTCATGTCGGGCGATCTAGGTGGCCAAATCATTCGTTGGAATTGTCCAGAATTTTCTTCAAACCAATTGCGAACAGTTGTGGCCCGGTGACATGGCGCATTGTCATCCATAAAAATCCCATCGTTGTTTGGGTACATGAAGTCCATGAATGGCAGCAAGTGATCTCCAAGTAGCTGCACATAAGCATTTCCAGTCAATGTTCGGTCCAGTCGCACTAGAGGACCAAGTCCATGCCATGAAAAAACAGCCCACACCATTACGGAGCCACCACCAGCTTGAACAGTGCCTTGCTGACAGTTTGGGTCCATGGCTTCGTGGGGTCTGCGCCACACTCGAACCCTACCATCGGCTCTTACCAGCTGAAATCGTGACTCATCGGACCAGGCCACGGTTTTCCATTCATCTAGGGACCAACCGATATGCTCACGTGCCCACGAGAGTCGCTGCAAGCGATGTCGTTCTGTCAGTAAAGGCACTCGAGTCGGTCTTCTGCTGGAATAGCCCAAGAAATCCAAATTTCTCCGCACAGTTCTAGCAGACACGTCCATTGTACGTCCCACATTGATTTCTACGGTGATTTGACGCAGTGTTGCTTGTCTGTTAGAATTTACGACTCTTTGCAGACGTCGCCGGTCTCGATCTTTAAGTGCAGGCGGTCGACCACTGCGCTGTCCATGGTGGGATGTTATGCCTGAAATTTCATACTCTCGGCACACTCTTGACACTGTGGATCTGGGAATGTTGAATTCTCTAACGATTTCCGAAATGGCATGACCCATGCGTCTAGCTCCAACTAACATTCCGCGTTCAAAGTCTGTTAATTCACGTCGTGCGGTCATCATCACGTTAAAACCTCTTCACATGAATAACTTGAACAGAAATGAAAGCTCTGTAAAAGCACTGCGCATTTATACCTGTTCTATGCGATGCTACTGCCATCTGAAAATTTGCATATTGCTATCCCATGACTTTTGTCACTTCAGTGTATGTCTATGCAGCTTTATTCTAATAAGTGATGAAAACTAATTTCTGATCCAATATAATGTTAAAATTAAAAAAAGTAGAATAGTTTTATTATCGCATGGGGCTTCACATCAGTCTTTTCCAAATGACATCATTATCGTAACTATTCTCTAATACCAGACATAAATTTAAGAAGTAGAGCTGTGCGTAAAGAACTTCAAAGCTCTGAAGCTGTGTTCATTAGACGTGTCAAAAGATGAGGCTAGTACCTAAGATATGTTTCTCTTATAAAACATAAATTCCACGTTTATTTTATTCTCTTACAAAAAAGGGAAAAATCGTGAGGAAATATTTAGTAAAGTTTTCTAGAGTTTTCTCTTAATTCCAAAAATAGGCCTAAAAATAAAACGTAGTTTTGGATTGGATTTTTTCTGATTAATTTTTTGTTGTGATGTCGGAGCGTATTACGTAAAATTGCAGTTTAAACAAATTAGTAGTATAAAAGTCTGAAAACTCAATGTTACATAAGTTTATCCAAAAATTAGTAGTAAATTTGTGGTAAATTTATGTTGGATGTCATCTTCTATTAGCAACTGTTTATTGGTTGTATTAAAAAAAAAATCCTGATGGAAACCATTGATAAATAATGCACTATTTTTGCCGTGATTATCTGGTTAAAACAGAATATGTGTGATACAATATTTAGTTTTAGGGACATTTGAGCTAACCGCGATGCCAGTTACAACGCTTATATTTGTCAGTTGCTTTTAAGTGCATTTATTTTATATTCAATGTTATGAACCAACTGCTTTTTGCTGGTGTTAATAATTTCGACAAAATATTTTGTCTTTGAATAAAACTCCGAAAATCCTACAATACTAATGTGTTGAATCACGGACTCAAAATGCCTTCTAATGCCTAAAATAATAATTTGTAATTTTAATTAAATATTAAATCACGCTTCATAAGATTTTCTTCCAATTACGGAAACAAACTGACGAGCTAATTTATCATTTTAAGAAAATACCCTTAAACTTTCAAATTGATTTTTCAGCTGAAGTAAATATAATATACATCAATAAATATTTCATTTTTATCTCCATTATTCTTTCTTAAAATTTTCAATTTATAAATCTAATCATTACCGGTGATTGGAACATAAACTATTAAAATTAACTTTGAACTTCCTAAGTTAACGAAGTATATTTGGATTACCATCTTTTAAGCACCATCTTTACAGCATCAGACTTTGAGCTAATCATAATTTATGTGATCTTAGTTGATGCATATACCTGTAAATCTACGTAATCATAGCAACTGTAATAAGGTTACTGCAATTTAATTTTGAGTGAAATTTGTTACCACGAGTATCGTAATTTCAGTATGATTTTTTGAAGATGTATAATAAATTTTCATTTGCCCTAAATGTTTATTAATAATTTTCTCGCAGATGGTGAAACTTCGAAATTCCAATTATAAACTCCTAGGATTCTCACAACATTAATTCATTAAACAACTAATCCATGCATCATTTTGAAAAAGTTTCAGCAAAATAAAAATAATTGAAAGCAAAAGTAGTTGAGCCGTTAAATAAACTTAGTCAACTATTTTTAAGAACAATATTTTTAGGGTGGATTATTTAGTACTTTTTTTCCAGGCTCAGAAGTAATCCGCATCGTTACTGTTTTGGTAAAAATTTAATTTTAAAATCGGTTATGGTAAAATGCTTTGCCAAAGCAATAAATACGAAAGTTTCCGTTGTTAATTTCTAAAATATTTGATTTTATTAAATAAGAAAATGTGTACTTTTAAAGTTTTTCCTTTTATAGTAGAATACCTTAATACATTGTATTACCCAAAAAAAAAACTGCTTTATGGCTCAAACAAAATCTCATTAATAAGAAAAATAATTTTGTTTGTCATTAAGTACTCTGAAAATACTTGAATGTATTACTTTCTTACTTGTCAAAAACAGTGAGCGAATGTACTAATGTAGACGAATAAAAAGTTCAATTTTCTATTATTTCTGTATTTTTCAAGAACTCTCGAAGTTACCTTTATTAATTTGTAAGATTTTAAACCGATTCAGAAACTGATAAAGGCTGACAATTGGAAAAACTCTGCAATAAATAAAAATATAAACATAGCACACCAGAGAAATATATTTGGCGACGAATATAATAGTTTTAGGCGAAAATTTGAAAACTTTGAAGGAATAACTAAATATGTTGTAATAGTAAAATGAAAAGTAAAAAAGCATAGAGGCATTAAGTACCCCTGACACCCCTCCCCCCTCTCCATTGCATTGGGGATAAAATTTTCAGCAGTATTGGTACCGTAAAATGGGGTGAATCGGGGTAAAAAATCATCTAAAACCCCATTTTCTTAGTTGGAAGTTAATTTCAATATTCCTTAAGTTAGTCATAGAATGATTTGTATTGATTTTGCTAATTACTACCACCTTTCCTGATTATACGTTGTGTAATGTTATTTTAAGTAGGGTATTTTATCCCGGTGGAGTGGGGCGAACTGCCTGCCTGCCTTACCTTATACTGACAATTTTGTTTTTTGATAAGTGATTTATTTCGTATTTGTTAGTACTGATCGATTCAACGGGCATATAGATCTACATTAAGAAAAAAAATTGGGCATTATTTTCCAATTTTCAGCACAGCAGTTTTTATAAGGGTTTCCCTCTTATATGGGTCGTGATACTTCGACTTACTATGCCTTGTTAAAAGGAAAACTGCTTCATTTTTTATTTTGCTCATATTTTTACAGAAAGTATTGCTTAACTTTTTCATCGAAATATAAAATTATAAAAATTTATAATTTATACGTGTAACTATTGTCTAATTAAAGAGGTATTGGCGCCTTCTGAATCATATCGTGACATTAACGCTTCTTTCTTCATTAATATCATCAAGCATAGCCAAATTGTAATTGAATTTTGCATCTCATTCACGTCACTAAAACTGGTGATATTTTTTCGTCAGTCGCGAAATAGAGATGAATCTCGATGAACTCGATATCCCAAGGGAATAAGAAAACATGTCGCGTTAAGCAGGTGTCAGTTTACCGAGAATCCATTTTTTCAATTCCAAAAAAGTTTTATGAATTACTTATTTACTGGAGATTACCAATAACGTCACAAAAATTAATTCTAATAAATGATTTTTCTTTTTTTTTAAGTACGTAATAAGATAATAGATTTGAACACTGCATTAAAAAAATATAGTTTTTGAAATGGAAATAAGAAATTCTAGAAAAGAATTGACTGACTGCCATAGGAACAAGAAACCGCAGGGTAAAAATATTCTCAGAAAGGGTTAATGTGAAATCATATTGAAAGCAAATAGTGAGCAAAATATCAAGTGAGGGACGACTTCAGGGATTCCTACAAATGTGTGCCAAGTAATTCTAAAATATAATCAAAAATATGTCACGTAAATCTAGATGACATCAGCTGGTTATTTTCTTATTAATGAATGCGATGGCTAAAGTACAAAGCAATGAATTTTAGAAAGATAATGAAAAATGCAGAACATAGACAAGAAATGTTTTTCGTCTTTTCCCTATATCCATAGCTTTTAAAAAACAATAAGGTGAGAAAAATTCTTTTGAGGGCATTAGACTATTTTCTGGAAAAAAACATTAAAATATGTTTAACATTGTGTTAACAATGCACTGTAAATGTTCATAGGATTTAAAGATATAATATTTTCGTCATCAAATGACTACGAATTGTTTCACTGTCTGAAAATTTAATCCTCGAAGCTTTTCCAAAACGGAATATACTGAGAATTTTTTTCATATTTTCGGAAGAAATTTCTTTAATTTTAGTGTATTTAAACACTTTACAGTATAATTGTAATGTATATTAAATTTGAACTAGAAATATTTAAAGTGAAAATGTAAAATGGCAATCTATGGTTAAAGTCTTCCGTAGAAAAAAATATCAATAAGCATATTATAATGGCATATCTTTAAGATTCTAAAACTGATTGTTTAGACATTTATTTATTTATTTATTTGTTTGTAATTTGAGTAAAATATCATTTTATTATTCACTTTAGTACAGGCCCGTCATTTAGGAGAGGCAGGGGGGTCAATTCCCCCCCGCCTGGCTTTGAAAAATCAATGTATTTACATATATGTACAGATAAGTGGGCGTGTTTTTTAATGTTTTCCGATGAAATTGCATTGTAATTGGACCCTTTGCTCCCCCCTAGAAAAACTTGAAATAACGGCCCTCCTTCAGTAGGTTATTTCATCTTCTGTCAAGACAAAAATGATCACTCATTTTAGTCCTGGTTCCTTCTCCATTTTCTTAACCTCCTGAAATTTTACTGAGTTAGACAGCACATTAAACGTAGTAGTTTTCAACAATAGTGCTTTCTGAGTTTTATTTAATGGATTATTTAAATTTGTCGTGGCTTTAAGAAGAGGCCGCATCCTTATTTCCCCCCCTAAATCTTCAATTTTATAGATTGAGCCATTTTCTAGTCTACCTGTATTGAAAGCAGTTATTTATTTTATCCTTGTTTTGATATATTCCATTTCCTACAATATATATATACATAAAAAAATAAATAAAAACAATGCAGCAGCAAGCATACAGTTATAAAGTAGCACTCAAAATAATTTAAGATACATGAAAGTCGGCCTTCATTGGACTTAAATAGTTCTATCACGCATATTTAGATTCTACTTTGGAGAAATTTAAAAAATAAATAAGCCAATAAATCTGATTCAAAACATATTAAACTTGAAATAAATAAATACATTTTAAATAAATCTATTTGGACGGGAAATGCATTTAAATTTATTCCAGCATAAATAGTATATACTGAGTTTCAGAAACATCTGTGACAAAAAATATTGTAAGGATAAAAGAAACAGATAAATTTATTCAACATAAAAAACCGAAAAAAAATATTTTCCGAATGATATACGATACGAAGGACATCTTGAAATCGATGCATAGGGCTGCTTCTGTTCATACATGTGCACTGCCTGCAAATCTTTCTGTATTTCTAAGAATTTGTAAGAATAAATTTTGTGAGACCAGATAAGCATTTAAATTGGGTAAAGAAGAATATACATACACAAAATTTATTCTTTGATGTATATTTCCTTTTAAACCGAAAGACACATTAAAGTTTCTTCAAAGAAATAAATCACTTTTGAATACTTTTTTATATGCAGGACCTCTGCTGCATGCATGAAATGCTGCGAATCAAAATATTTTTAGTGAATTGTTCGAAAAAGTATTTTTTTTTCTGCATTCATGCATTTGCAAGCAAAAAGGATGTATGTGTGATTATATTCGGAAAACAAGTTTTGTCTACACAAACAATCTTTGAATATATTTTACTGTCAGTACTAAAAGTTTTAGTCATTTAACGTATTTTTCTTCTTAAATTTTTATCATACTTATTCCATACCGTGAAATCACTTGTATGGATGCTTGAGGCATAAAATAAGATGTTTAAAGATTAATATTTAAAAATTAATGTGTAAACAGATGGCAATGCTTTGTATAAATTTTCCCGAATGCGTTTAGAATCCACTTTCTTAAGGACATAATGTTTTATTGATGGTTTGCTGTGTAATTATAACATTTTTAGAACGCTTGCAAAGTTTTGCTCTAATGAAGAAACTTATTTTAAGCATTTTTCAATTGTTTTTAAGCATTTTTCAACTGCACCCTTGCCTCAAAAACCTTTTTACCGTAACATTAATACAGTTCCACGTTTACATTTTTTGCAGTATTTTTTACTTTGTACCTGGCACTAGCGAAACCAAAATTTACTTTCCGGGGAGGGACGGGGGACGATGAGGGAGGTCAAAGCAGTACTTACATGATTAAATATTGTAATTAAACTGGTAATATTTTTAAAGCCAGGGGTTTGAAGGGAATGTCAATTTTAAACACGTATAGGATATTTGTTGAAATCCACAACATAAAGTCCATTATTCCTTCTTTCAACCCATTAATGCCTAACGTCCCTTTTTAGGGACGGTCCAAAAAAGGGTCTGAATTTCCTCAAAATGAGCATTTCAACCGAATAATAGTGTTCAATTAGTACCTTGGTATTGTTTCAATTCGTTATTAACAGATTGCAGCACATAACCATTGTAAAGTGTGTTCTATAGCAGTTTTAATATGATCTTTGGCAAAAATTACGCCGTTCACAATCTCAAGAAAAAATCCTAAGTTTTCAAAGTTGTTCCCAGCTTCCCTGTTTATGTTAATTGCTGATTTTATTTTTTCTTATAAAATGTCTTTTTAAATATTATATCGTAGGCAGAAAAAAAATTTTAGTAAAAAAAGTATGTACCCTCTGGGGTCTATCGTAACTTTTAAGGGACGATTTTTCTTTTCTTAATAAAAAAATTATTTCTTACATAATATTTTTTTTATTATTTTTCCTGTCCATTAAACACTGTTTGTAACTAGTATACAAAATATCTTTGGAAAAAAAATCTCAAGCATTAATGGGTTAATGTGCCGATATTGGGTACTGGTGTGCAAGCACTGTGTAATTGAAAGAACCCCAAAACTAATAACTCGCTGAATTTTTCTTTCTCTTAAGGATGCCATTTTCAGTTTTGGATGCTAGCGCCACTTACATTGTTTTATTCTAATACTGTCTCCATGGGGGACGTAAGAGGGCAGGGGAGGGGGGCACCAGATTGAAATAAAATTAACTCTGTATAAATATTCAGTATTGCTCAATAATTGTTATTTTCAGCGCAAGACTTTATGATCATTTAGAATAATAGGGTGGGAAAAGAAAATAATACTTTTAAACAGGAACTATTGTTGAAGTACTAAGTTTATTGAAACTATCGAACTATTAAACGTTAAAACAATCAAACAAGCCAATCGTTTGTAATTATCAAACGCATATTAATATCGTAAGTATGAATATAAAAAAAACATATTTGGATTTTTTATGTGAAATATAATTATAAGTTCCCTAACTTATGAGTCAAAAAAACTGTTTAAAAATAAATTGAAACAGCATTGTAAGTTACCCTAACACTGTATCGTTCGTGCTTAATGAATATAAATATCTTTAATAGAGGAACTCGAATAATTACTGAAATTGAAATCAATTATTTATCTCAAATAAAACATTAAGAAAAAATAATATTGTTTAAATATTTATACGTTTTTTGTAATGAGTTCGAAAACACGTAGTGATTTTATTTTCAATGCAATTAGTTTTTATTTCACCGAATTTCTCTCTTGACAATGCAATACTTAGATATTATAAAGTTTTAATTTTTTCAGAGAATACGTTAATGTTGTTGATTTCCAAACATTTAGTTTAATTTTTATGCTTTGCAAATTGGTGCTTTGTTTCTGTGATGTTAATTTTATTCTCGGAAATTGTTTAGGCTTTAAAATAAATAAAAATTAATAATGAAGGAAATTACTTTTTTAAACTATATGTTGAACAAATAATAATAGTGTTCTGAAAATAAGGAAACAAATAGATAGGAGAAGAAAGGATTATCTAATAGGGTGGGGAATAAATAAATAAATATAAGAGAAAAAAATCTTTACTTTTTCGTAACGCTCTAGTGTAGAAAAGTTCGAAACTTAAGTAAAACAACACACAAAAATCAGTACATACATAAAAAAATATTAACAACTTCTATTTACATATTGCACTTAAAATTTGTTGAAAAAGAGTGAAAATCCCTTTTTTAGACACTTGTTCTGTAAATATTTGTTTTTTTTTTTTTTTTTTTTTTTTTTGTTTTGTTTTGTTTTGTTTTTTGTTTTGTTTTGTTTTGTTTGTTTTTTTTTTTCAAAATAATTGCGATTATATTTTTAAAGTTAATTTTAAGTTTTAAATGGTCAAAATAAATTAAACTCTAATAAATAATCCATTGTCTTTTGCTCTAAGCCTGGACTTGAATGATGCTTAGCTATAACTACTTCGAATTTCGTGCCCACGTACTATAATTATATGAGTGATTTAGCTTCATCTTCACTAGAGTGATTATGATATGCAATACAATAAGAGCAGACTAGTTTCATTTTAATCATACACTTAAAATATTTTTAGTAACATTTTCAGTGTTGCAAAGTTCCTGTCTTTTCTTTTGGGGCGTTTTTTCCCCCCACAATCGAAGACTTGATCATATTCTCTATCATTGACAGGCATTAACAACTTAACGTTCTTTGAAAGTTCAAAGAAAGTATTTTTCTCTATTACTGGATTTATCCCTTGGCAATGTAATTCTTCCATGAAGTATATCCTCCAATAAGTACCGTAATGTTTTAATAGTTTGAAAAACAATTTTTGGTTTAAACGAAAACTTTGCTTTCATTATGAGAAACTACACATGAGTTTGATTTTAAAATAACGCTTCCTTTATTTTCTATAGGTTTTTGACTTACTTTGATTAACTTAGGTACAACCAAAGAACTCCGTTGGCATGAGTTTATCATCTGGAATGAAACAGTACTGGGATCTCAAATTGACCAAGACGTTTTTTAAATGTCCC
This sequence comes from Uloborus plumipes, assembly GCA_038373865.1. Classification (NCBI taxonomy): domain Eukaryota; kingdom Metazoa; phylum Arthropoda; class Arachnida; order Araneae; family Uloboridae; genus Uloborus; species Uloborus plumipes. The sequence goes on from JAXGGA010008278.1 coordinate 19,218, forward strand.
ATAGTTGTTCTCGTAGTAGAAATGTGTGATGAAAATATTACTAAATTAAAAGCAGTGTGAAACAAACAGAAAAATGCTTGTGACAAAAGTTTGATTTCTTTCACGATCGTATTTTTGTAATAATAGAAGATAGCGGAACGTACCAAAAAAAACTGGTATTTGGTATTTAATAGTGCATAACTAGGAGAGTGTTTGAAACTCTTCGTTCAAACTGCAGAAGATTTTTGAATCGCTGTTGGATTATTTTGTTAATGCCACTATTTGAGTAATATTTTGCTGATACAATTTAATCTCTTTTTTTATTTTCTTTGTACAGTTCGTTTTTTCTTTCATTTTTCTTATTGCAATTTTACAGATTTCAAAATTCGTTAAAATAAAAAAAGAGCATCTCGTGCAATAAAAAAAAAAATCACATAATGCATAAATAACATTATGTTAACATGTTACCCAAAAAATAACCCTAAGAATATTTTGAGTAGAAAATATTTTTTTACGTTCTTATTGTTGCGAAATAAAATATATAATCGACGAAATTGACGTTTATAATTGCATAAGTAAGACCACCTAAACAACAGATATTCTCGGTTTGGAACATTTATCAGGTGTTACATTACACCGCGAAGTCTTTCTATTAAGCAAGACAGTAAAAACATCGTCAATGTTTCATAACAAAAGTAAATTATGACAGGAGATATTTCTATTTGTCACTTTTAATGAGCAAGAATTTAGATGTTTCCGAGTTTTATTTGAGCAAGTGAACGGTCTGGTAATGAAAATGGCAATGGAGGTATAACTTTGCCAAACGACGTCGTCTAAAGAAGAGATGCGGGAAAGCTTTCTCTTATATTAGAAGAACACTTTTGATGTTTGCTTTTTATCGAGAAGTTGGTATTACTTCACAATCTGAAAGGAAGACGTTCATAAACAATATAAACGTTTCGATTTCTACTTGAAATATTTAAATGATATCTATTCTTTGAATAGAATGGAATGAAAACAACGAAAGAAGGTTTTTTTAGCCATCAAGATTTCTTTGCGATTTCATTTAACCTTAATTTGGCACCTTACAAATGCAATTTCTACCTATAAATTAAATGATCATTTTACGGAGCCTTTCTTACGTACAGAACTACAGACGAAATTATATTTATTCTTATTACTTCTTCTCTCAAGGGCATTTAACTATAGACATTAACATAATGAAGAGCTTTTAGCATTTGTTTCTGATAATTATTAATTTAAATAATATATTAGTTCACACATTCAATTAAATTAAGTAGATTCGTATTTTTGAATGTTTTTTAAAGATTTTGAAAAACAAAAAACTCACTTTCTTAAAAATAATGGGCTTATATGCAATAGGAAGTAGCAACGTACCCAATTTGAGATTAACTAAATATAAAGGTTTAAACTAAATAAAACAGTGACAATTTTTTTTTTATCATGAAACAGTTTTTTTTTGTTAGAACATTTAATTATTCTGACAAAATGAAATAATTATAACATATCTAATATATACAGTTATCATTAACATTTAAATGCTTTACAAATCAGTTGTTCTTAATAAAAACAACCATGGAGAAATACAATTAAGTCAACTTACAGCCCACAAATTATTTATTCAGATTTCTTTTTTTTTACCCTTTTGCTGATTTCAAGAAAAACATACAAAACCAGAAAAATAAAAGGGCATTACGACAGCCAAGACTCACAACTCATCGATATAACCAAAAATTGCGGAGAAATCTAGAGCCCCCAAACAATATTTCATCACAAAACTTATCCATTAGAGGTGGCTATTAAGTCCATGTTTCATACCAGAGCAAATCTTTGCTGGAGATCTTTTCCTTTGACACAGTTAATGAACAAGAACTCAGAGCTTTGCAGGTTTTTTACGCACAACTGATTTTGAAGAAGATGATGACTGAAATTGGTAAGATGGGTTTAGTGAAACGATATCATTTGGCGAAGAAATGTGAGAAAGCTTTCTCAGATATTAGAAACATTTCGAGTCTCTTTTTCTTTGAAATGTTACGATACATTACGAAACACCCTTTCTATTATTTGATACTTGTATATACACATAAATAAATATTTGCTTCTTAATTGAATGCTATGTTGTAATAAAACCAGTGTTTGTAAAGTGGCTAATTTTTTGTTTCTTTATTAGATTCACTTAACATAATTTATAATTATTGACTATAGAAAAGAGGAAATGAAAAAACAAAATTGTTTCTTATTAAAACATTTCCAATTGGGGTATACTTCCTTTAAATCAACAATTAAAACAATCCAATTTTCTGAGAAGTCCATTTTCAAGTTGAAAAAAGTGCAACTCTGAAGGTCAATTTAATTTGGAGTTAAGCCAGCTGAAGAAGTCGTCACTTTTAACAGCAGTCTGACTAGATTTTGACAGCTTTTTAACCTTTTTTGAGCGTTGAAGAACGCTTTCTCGTTTCTATACTTTTAGATTGCACGATCTGTATCGCTCTCACACCTTCTCATCTAATATGAAAAGTTCCCGAAAATTTTATTAATTTACAGCTGAGTAGCTACGGTCTTCCTTCTTCTGATGCTTCTGTAGTCCAATTTTTAAATCCATGTGTCCTAATCTTCTTCTTTTTGTTTGTACCCTCTCGTAGTGTTGAATTGTGAATCTTAAAAGCAATACCAAAATACTCATCATATTGATGCCCCGTGCATTTAAAGCTGAACAGTTTAAGTAAAACTACATCATAGCTAGAATTCCTATATATTGAACCTCAAATTATAGCACCCAACACTTTTCGCTTTGAAAACCTATGTGCAGGCCTCTCCATTAACTATTGAAGCAGGGCATATGATGTAAAGCACCACAAGTTTTTTAACGCTTGTTTTCCATGGTCCATATTTGCTGCTTTATCCTCTTAAAATACGGGTACTTTTCTAACACCACCTTGTGTGTATAAGAATATTTACAAGGTTATAAAGATAATAATATATTAATGTTATGATTTTGAGAATTTTGTTTTTTTGAATAAAATGCCAGGTAATTAGTTTCGTGGACGTTAATATTTTTCTTGTCGTCAGAGCAAACTTTTGCATGATATTGACGGAAAATCACTTTTAAAACACGAAATTATTAATATATTTTTCTTTTATTTCATATGCTTATGAAATCCATGAAACTTTTTAACATTACCGAGAATTCCATATAGCTTTTCCACTGAAAAAGTAAATCACTTGATGTAATCTTCAACAATAAAGCTATAATCTTTTGAAGTGACATTCTTAGTCTAAAAACTACTTGTGCGATAACTGATATTTGATCGTTCCTCAAAAGAACAAAATAAAAACCTGATTGCAGCTTTATTTACATTTGATATTTATCTAAATGCTACGCTTTTCTTACTATTCTCCTGAGACTATTTTCCTTACATAAAATTTGCTAGATGAAAATTTATTGAAGCAACGTAACAGAGTCAATAGAAAGTAAATTTTTCCAAAGGGTTTTAGCATGGAGAAAAACGTAGTAAAACTTTACTTTAAATGCGTGAATAAATGGTTAGAATTTTAAACCACAAAACAGATAGTTATTGCAGAAAAAATAGTATAAAAAGTAAACTTTCTTTCAGAAATCAACTGAAGTGCACTAAGTCTAAATTCCCATAAAGCTTTTCCAGCTCTTCTGCATGAATAGCCGTGTTCCGATATCAAACTTCTATCTAGTAAAAAAATAAAGTGCGAAGGATTTCCGATACCAAAGCAGACCAAAATAAATAAATATCTTCTTCAGTTAAGTCTTCTTTTCTTCCGATTATTCTCTCCCTTCTCTCGTTCTAAATCAATTCGTTTTTCTATTTTTCCGCTTCTAGGTGTCCCCTGGTGTGTCAAGCCTTTCCCCTGGAGACGACAAAAAAGTTCTTCAAGCTCTAAAACAACTTTTGCCTAAGCCTAAACCATTGAAAATCCACAATCCAGTAGTGTGTGTATATATATATTTTTTTGTATTAAAAACTAGAAGCTAAAATAATATTTTATTCTTGGGGACGTTGGTGGGTGGTAATGCACGTATATTCGTTTATTGAGCCTATACTTGTTTTGTGTCGGATTCGGTAGAATCCCATATTCCAAAAAGTTCTTGCTTGCAAGTATATATATAGGTTAGAATAATTGAAATGTATTTTAATATTTCATACGTTGTATTTTAATTTGTTTCGAAAAGAATTTTATGAATAAAATGTAATATCGAAACTACGCCAAATATTTTCATCAAAGATTTATTGCCTGAGAAATATTGAATAGAAGAGAAAACCATGTTAGGTTTGGCAGTGAGAAATGATATTTTTTTTTTCTGATACATAGCACAACAAAAGATAGCAACAAAATTAATATTGCACATGTATCCCATATTGTACGATTCAGATGCCGTATACCATAGTTTGACTGCCCTTGTAAGGCAGAATAGCATATTATAGCCCACACAAACTTTACTCTTAGTTTTGACTTCAAAATGTTTATAATATTGACAGAACAAATTTAGCTGAATTTGTTTTAAAATTTGGGAAGGAAAACTATGCTCTTTACTTAAAATAAGGACTGTACAGCTAAAAGTAATCATCAAATCAGACTTGCGCTACACACAGATTAGGGAAATTTCAGATTTCCACCTATACTGTGGGTATAAATGCCTTCTATTCACACCTACAAGACATACATGAAATAAGGATCTAATCTAGGTGCACCGATGCCCGCATATTAACCTTATTTGCTTTGGTATAATTATTTCGTTCAACAGTACTCTAAAAGAGTATTTCGAAAAAAAAACCAACGTGATGCTAATTGCAGTCTTTAATACCGATTCATTAAACAAAAATGCAATAAATACCAATCCTCAATAGCATTAAAGTTCAATCTCAAAAGGCGAAGCCTTATTACAAATAAGTTATTTATTACAAACATTCTATCTAACTTTTGCATATTTCAGACTCTAACAGAAACGTTAATTTTTTAAAGTTGCCTTTCTATACGTTTAATATACTTTTTACTCACATATATAAGTTAAGTTGAGTACTCTCTTTATATTTAAACTAGGGACACACACACACTTGTATGCTAAAACTGCACCTACCAACATTGAATGCATTTTTGTACAAGTTGATATTGTTTCAGGTTTAGTTCATTAAAATACTAACTTCTTACTTTTAGTGCTAGTTGTATTTTCTTGAGCTATATCTTTTATCTTATTGTAATGTTTTTCGCTTGGTAGAATATCTGGTTATAAAGTAACTGAATGATCTTCTACATTACGTTTTCAATTTCAATTGAGTGTTCAAAAGTTAATTCAAGTAGTATGAAGTCTGTCTTGCGTACAAAGATTATCTGCGTTCATACCTTTTTATCCTCACTGATTTACTTTAAGAAAAACGAAGTAAAAAAACTGTCATATGGAAAAAAATAGTGCTGTAAATGCGAGCAAACTTCAAAACATACATAACTTTAAAAATTCCGACTGTTATTTTTAAAATCTGAAATGAAAAAGAATCTCAAAGCTCGATAGAATTTTACGTGATATTTAAATATTCAAAGTGAATGATTTATTTTTTGAAGCTATTTACCATCGGTAGCTTAGCTCGATTTATTTACTGCAAAAAATAAGTCTGAAAGAACTTAAGCAAATAAATCTGTAAAGCAGAATAAAATCACTTTTTCGTATGCACCCATCTTACATGATATTTTTATAAAGAGATCTACAGGCAATTCAAATTTTATGTAAATTTTGGAAGCTACAAAAGAAAGAAAGAAAAGCACCACTAAAAAGTGTAAAATGAGACAGGATGGAGAGAGAGCTGCTAGAACCGTCGTTGGAAGAAAAATATCTTTTCAGCAAAATTTTAGTGTTTCTTTTAATTCTGTTTTAAGTGTTTCATTTCATTTTGTTTAAATACGTTTTATTTTTTAAAAATGATGTTTGCATATATTACATATAAAGTAAGCTAATTATTCATGATTCATCAGAAGATAATGGATGGAGAAGGTGCATAGTTGATAGCTGTAAAAAAAAATAAATAAAGCACATCATCCGAACACCTGCTGCGATAGTTTGCATTCATTTTCATCCAGAGTTACTATAGTTTATATTTTGACACTCTTTCTAATCTTCTTTTTTTAATCAATTTATATCTGTCCATCTGTTTAAAAAAATTACTACATTTGGAGCTATTTGTAATTTTTCAGTACGAAAGTATAACGCATCAAAAGTGTATCATTTCTAAATAACTCCTGTAGTTAAGTTATACTTATGTTTTTTTTTTTATTAAGATAATAACTATGTTTTAAAAATTTATAAGAATTGTTTTCGGGCGAAACATCACAAAACACTTACGAAAAATCATCTCGAAAGTTTTTTTTGGGTAGAAGTTATTGAATATTTTTATACATAAATTTTAAGTCTAAAAGCAAAAAAGTACATTTTAGGAAATATGAGAATTACATTCAAATTCTGTCCTTAATTAATGAAAGCTAATTAATTTTACCTGAGAGGGAAGGTTATCTGTTTCTATCGGAAGAGGGATTAAAAATAGTTACAATCAAGGGTTGTCAAACAAATAATATACACTCAGGCACATTGAAAATAGCGAGCCAAGAAGTGCCCAAGAAGTTGGGATTGCGACCAAAGAAGACTATTGAAGTTGTTTTGTATTTGTGTCCTTGCACACCCTGTATTCGTTTAATTGTCTTGATTTTGAGATCAAGTGAATCTCTCATCTGTATCATTATGTGTATTAAATTTCCTTTCAATCCGATGCTTTCTTCTTGGGTCGCTATTTTCAATGTGCCTGAGTGTATGAATGTTGATTAACTACAAATATAATTTTGTCAAAGTAATCCAGCTTATATTATGCTTAATTCCTAGCAATTGTTGAGACATTCTTCTTCCATAATGAATTGTTAGCATTAAATCAATTTCCTGGACACATTTTTTTCTATTGAGCTCAACAGCTATATTTGAGGCAGAGCTTACCTAGTTGCATTGTAAAAACTACGCAGATTTTTGTCTAAACATTGCTCCGCTGCCAGGTTAGATTTGCCCTAACTATGGATACCATTCGTACACTGCAAAAAATCAACTGTTGTTTTACAGTATAATACTAGCGGCAGAGGTTCCAGTTTAAAAACTGTAAAATGCAAAGTAATAAACTGTAAAATTAGCAGTTTTAGTTTATCACTGTAAAGCAGAAATTTTGCTGTTTTTTGCCGTAATTTTAGTTTATTAACACAATGTTACAGTTTATCACCACAACGTTAGCTGTATTTTACTGTAAAAAACTTCTATTTTTTTACAGTGTAAAGAACTAAGTCGGTAGCAATAGTACAGTGCGTACCAAAATGATAGGTCCACCCGCACTTTTCTAACTTTCGACTCTTAATTGAGAATAAGAAGTACTTTTTTGAATGGAGACAATTAATCATTAATCGTTACAACTATATATGATGAAATTTCTTTAAAATTAATTATTCCTTTTTATTTTATTCAAATCTTCATCTTCAGACCGTTTCAAAAAGATAGGTCCACCTTCAGAAATTTTGCACCAATCACGCTTATTTCCAAAGAAATTGCATAAATATCGTTGCTTAGTCTCAATGCTGGATTATGCTATAATTCCGCAGTAGGTATATTTAAACATATTTGAGTGTCACGTTGTAATCAAACAAAATAGGTTGTCGTTGTAGTCTTTCGCTAGTCGAGCACGGAAAATTGATGCATTTAAAAAGTTTTTCAAAATCGGTTAGAAAAACAGGTAAGGTTTCAAACAGATCGCATAACGTTGTAAGCAATTTTTTGCAACTTAGAAATGCTTATGGCAGTAAAGAATCTTCTGGCCGCCCATTAAATGTGACACCCTGACAAAGAAGGACTATCGTAAAGGACTTAAAATCGGTAAATATGAACTTGTCCATTTTGGATAGACAACAAGACACTTCAACATCAAAATATATAGTTCATAGAGTGGTAAAGAAGTTCGGCAATTTAGTTTACTTTAAGAGGAAGGCGGCTCCGAAAATGACTAAAAAGCACAAAGAAAAGAGATTGAAATATGCACAGGAAGTGATGCTCTGAAAATAAGACTGGCATCGAGTGATATTCAGTGACGATTAGATATTCAACCTGGATGGTCCAGAGGACTGGCAGTATTACTGGCACAATCTGCGTAACGATAGACAGATATTCTCTCTGAAGCAAGCTGGTGGTGGTTCTTTTATAGTCTGGGCCGGATTCGGAGATGCAGGAGAAACCAATATAGCATTTGTACACATTCGCTTGGATGCTGTAGGCTATCAACAGCTGCTTGAACAATATATTATTCAACAACCAGAGCACATTGGGGGGCCCATTCTTCATTTTCCAACGGGATGGTGTTCCTGTGTACACTGCAAAGTCCACTTTCGAATGTCTTATGGATACTGCTGTACATTTGTCAATTGGATTTTTTTGTTGCCCCGACCTAAATACGGTAAAAAACATGTGGGGTATACTCGCAAGACCGATGTTTGCAGGCGGAGGGCAGTACAGCAGTGCAGCAGACTTGAAAACGGCTATCTCCTCCGAACGGTCAAAAATTGACACAAATTGTTTGCAAATATTTGTAAAAACCATGCCAAATAAGATTTATGAGCTGATTCATAAAAAATATAGTAAAATTTCTTATTAATTCAACAGTAACTTGATACTTGGTTCGGTGGACCTATTTTTTTGAAACAGCTATTTCATGTAATGTTTGGTTTCCTTATTATTCCTATTATTTGTATATTATTCATGTATTATTTCTCATTGAATGAAGTAATGTAGTTTATAAAATAACACTTTGTACACAATAGAATCTCTTTTACCAGCATAACTTTCATTTTTACTAGTGGACCTATCATTTCGACACGCATTATATGTCAGATTTCATACCAGAATAAAAAAAAAAAAAACTAATTAGAAGTTCAGTTTCGCATTCAAGCAGTGCGCAATAATATACCGCACAGAAGAAGGAACAGAAAATTTGCATATAACGTGATATTAAACTAAAAAACAGCAGTAATATGTGATAGTTTGCCCGTCTGTCTGTAATGGAAGCTACCTGCCATATTATGGAATAATACATTGCGGAACAGAAGTCAAGCACAAAGTGGCTTCAATCATAGGGCACCTGCAGTTTGGAGTGAAAACCGTAAATTTGGTATATGGTTTAGAAAAAGGAGCTGGTTGAATACATTTAATGCAGTTGAATACATTTAATGCAAAATAATTGCTTAGAAAAGATCAAGAACACGGCAGAAATCTCATGCAATAAAAAGAAACAAGTAGAGTAAGTGAATAATTATTTTTGCATCATAAGAGAGGTTAAAGAAAAACGGGAATGTACTATTAACAACTTCCTTTGGAGCCAACCAATTCCTGGTATAATTTCCTTCTTAGAAAATATTCTAAATATATTTCTTTATTAAGTCACCATAATAGTTGGGACACCGACTGATGCCTCAAAAAAGGAATTTGAAAATACGAAGAATGCACATGTATTATTCAAGACAAAGAATATGTTTTCATTAAACATATTTTTCAGTTGATATTCTTAAATTTAGGACATGACTAAATCACAAGAATGTAGACGAACTTGATGGTCTTGATGGACCTGGTAACTTTTGATATTTGTTCTCATTGTATTCGTTGAAAAGACTAATGTGTATTGAATCCTATACATATGATATCAGCATTAATTCACCTTTGAAAACTGGCTCTTTGAATTCCTTCAAAGAAAAATTCAGAACTTTCTTCAATCTCAGGACAGAAGTCAAGAATATAGATTTCTTCATTCAGATTTTGTAGAGTATCATATGTAATATCGACACGTGTGCTTTAAGAATTAATTCGAAAGAATTCAAATGCTACAAACTTTAGAACAGTGATGAGAAATAGCGCAAAAAATATAATTTAAGACATTTGTTTCCTTCAAAAATTTTGTACGTACTTGTTTTAATTATATTAACATAATACTTATATTCTTGTAAAGAAAAAAATATTCAAAAATAAATAAAAGTTTAAGGATAAAATGCGCCTTTTATGTATGAAGTGGTACAAATAAAACTGGAGGTAAATAAATTGTGTCCTCTCTATTCGACACAATTTCCTCCTTGGTATTATAATGCCACTTTTATGAGTTCTGATACCGAAACTCGTGTCAGATGATAAAGATCCTTACAAGAAAAGTAGTCCTACTATTAACTAAAGTCCTCCTCATTTGTTGAAGTTTCTCTTGATTGCTCAATTTTCCTCCTCACTTTGGAAGTTAATCTTTTAAGCCAGTTTTACATTGCATTAGGGACACTGTTTGCGGGAACGACTTTTTCATCAGCCAATTCATGAATAATGTATCGATTCTGATGCCGGTAGAAGAGAAGAAAGCTGCAAATAAAAGGAACTGAATATTTATTCTAAGCAGATTAAAGTTTTATCGTTCGGAATTCAGATGGCCAAATACGATTCCCCCTAATTTAAAAGTAATTGTGAGGGAAAGGATATGTAAGGAATAAATGTTATATCGTATTATTTTGCAAAGTTTCGGTGACGGAAAATTTGAAGCAATTGAAATTTCTTGTCTTTGGAAGCAATCAGAAATAAGCCTTTAGACTTGCAGAAGTTCCCTTTGAAATATATTAATAAGTTGCGTAAGTGGGGCAAAAATGCATTTGTAGAGTTTTTTAAGCTTCAAACTAATTTTTTTTTGAAAATAAATATAAAGGATCTCATTTTTGTAGTTTAGTTAAATGATGGTTACAAACGTACAGTACTGGCCAGAGTGGACGGGTCACCATAAAAAAACTGCGATGCTTATGAATGCACAAGAATGATTGCATTAAGATTTTTTTGTGGGAATTATTCATTGTGCACGTGTGTGTATAGTTATATAATCATAGTATACATACATAATTGAGAAAGGGTTCAATATTTGATGTGGAAACCATTTTTTCCCAAAACGGTAGGATACGATCTGGCATGAAAATGCATATTTTTTCACAATAATCTGGTGCAAATTCTGTAATTCACGCTTTTTTACAGGATCTCTTAAGTCAGAAAGTGAAGTAAGGTTACGCTCATCAAATTTGCGCTTTAAAATTACCCAACAGTTCTCGATTACTTTACTTCTTTTCTTTTCTTAAAATTTCAAAAAAATAAAAAAAAACTGAGATAAATAAATGAAATAAAATAAATAAATGAAAATGCTAATAAATCGAAATTAATAATTGAACAAACAGTAAATTACCAACGACTTTTTAAGGATTGCCGTCTTTTGATTTATTAATTACCAGTACGAAATTTTACTAGTAATTAAAAATATTACAAGTTATACACGTCTAGTTGTTAACCCTTTAAGCGGTCAATTATTTTACCAGAAATGCTTCCAAAAAAGGCATATTTTTTATTGCATATAGTTAAGTACCATACGTAACAGAATAAGAATATTAAGAATTTATATATATTTTTTTCGTTTTTAATGCTTTTACAACAATTTTTATTTTACAATTTTGGTCACAAAACCCCTAAATTGCTTGCTTTTTTCAAGTACATTCTGCATGCAGTAAAGAATCGTTTACAAATTATGCAAAAATTTATCTCACACTTGAAGTTTACAATTTTCCAAACAGTTCAGAAGTCTTTTTGTGTATGGTACAATTTCCATAAGATTCATAAGCACGGCATACAGTAGAACAAAAAGTTCCCGCTTTCCCGCTACATAGAAAACCCGGATGAAAAACATTTCATTTACATGAAAAAGCCACACCATCTGTTGAAAAATAATACTACTAAATAGTCTCTTTTAATAATGAAAAATTCGGGCAAACCAGAAAAGGAAATCAGAAAATATCGATGCCCGTACGCTATACGGGCAAACCAGATGAGGACAATTTCGGGTAGCACGTACACTGTACGGGCAAACTGCTTAAAGGGTTAAATAAACATTCCAATACATTTAAAAATCAAACTTAAAACTTTTGATTTTTGAAATATATTTTATCTATTTATTACTAGCTGACCCGGCCACGCGTTGCTGTGGCTAAGGTATGGGTTAAACTATAATGTTTCAATAGAAACGAAAAAATTTATTACCGTAATAGAGATCAACTTTATATAAATATGAATTTGAGATCAAAATATGAAAACAATTGAACAAAAATTTCAACAACAAAAGTTTGCTAGAAACAAAAAATCAACAAAAAATGTAGCATTTTAGTACTTAGAAATATTATATTCAAGCTTGTAACAATTGAGTTAAATTAAAATTTGCTAATTGCTATTATAACATTTTATTTAATTTAACATTTTATTTTTAATAATGTAGGTAGGGTAGATAATTAACCAATATTATTTGTTATTTTTTGAAATATAAGTATTTTTAATTTCAGTTTAACTCAACACTAATCGGTGCACAATATTCTTTGTTAATCTGTCTCTTGTAAACAAACATAGATTGGACGGTTTTCCCACACGGGAGCAAGCGACCTATAGTTGCCCATGGGAAAAACATGGATTTTCTAAATATAAACCGCAAATTGACATTGTTTGTCCTTGGGACTTATTAATGGACATGGCTAAAGCCAAACGAACGGGAAACTGTAGCCTTTTCAAGGGTATTGAAGATCCTGACGGTGTCATTGGGATACATGGCAACAGAACTACTTCATCTTTAAACTTGCCAGTCAAAATGATTGCCTCAATAATGTTCCCGGTGATTTTTTTGATAACTAAACGCGTGCCATAACGCGTTGCATAATCTCGGTGGATTTAAATTACGTAGAAGAACTATTGGTAAACCAATCTTTAACCGCAGATTATGTGGTGGCATTCCGGGTATGTTTAAAGAATTTTAGCCAAGAATACAGAAAATCTGGCAGCTAAATAGATAATTTGCAATAAAAAATATATTGCGGTCCTAAATTGAGATAAAAACTATCCTATCATTTAAGTTGGACCAAACTGAAACTGCGTGCAAATTTTGGTTAACAGCGGTTCAGTAGCTGAGGAGTTCATTGGACACAAACACAGGGCACGTAATTTTTATATATTAAGATAAGAAAGATTATTACTTGTTTACTGCGCTCCAGAAACTGCCAGAACGTGTGCTTTATGTCGCTCAGCCATGGGGGTGTCAAAAAAGGCTTAGTAAAAAGGCTTAGCCAAGAACACAGAAAAGCTGGTAGCTAAATACATAATTTGCAATAAAAAATATATTGCGGTCCTAAATTGAGATAAAAACTATCCTATCATTTGAGTTGGACCAAACTGAAACTGCGTGTAAAATTTGGTTAAAATCGGTTCAGTAGCTTAGGAGTCCATTGGCCACAAACACAGGGACACGTAATTTTTATATATTTAGATATTAAATGTTTACTGCTCTCCGGAAGCTGTCAGAACGTGTGCTTTATGTCCAGCGTGGGAAATAAGCGGTATCGCATCGCAGTTTGCGATTCAAAACGAGTGAAAGACGATGCAATATCCTAAATTGCATCGAAAATTTTGCGATGCAAAAAAAAAAAAACACTTTAAAAAAAAAAAAATAACATTTGGCAAAACTAAACGTTTCTAACTTTAAAATTTGTGCATCGAATCCGTTCGTCCAGCCCCCTCCTTGATTGACGTTATCTCTCCACATAGGGCGTGACCAACTCAAAGTAGCTCGCGTTATCAGCTAAGCGCGATTCAGATTGCGAGCGAAACGCGCGGGCGAAGCGAACTTTTCCCCGCGAAACCGGTTTCGGGAATGCGTTCCCATGACAACGCGGCGAATATTCGCCTGCCGTCAGCGTTCTAGCATGCTAGATATCGTCGCGTGCGAAAGGAGAACGAAATTTCGCAACGAGAGCGACAGCCAATCAGAGGGAAGGCGCCATCTTTGCTCTGTTTTGGCCGCGTGGACATCCGATTTCATTGGCTCTCGCGAGTTGCGCGCGCTTTATCCTTAGTGGGTGAATACCATCACGTGACTTTCGCCCGTATCTAGTGTGAATAATCGGAATTTTTCATCTGCGAGCGAAAAACGCTTCGTTCGTTCGCGTCGCTCGCAAACTGAATCGTCCTTTTAATGCCGATTTAGCTAATTAATAAAAAATTAGCTGTCAGCTAATTTATAAAAAATTAGCTGTCAAGAGAGTATACTTGATAAATTTAAATTATTTTTTTGATTAATAAATAAGGCATTATTTAAAAACTTAAAAGATAGAAATTAGTTCTTAAACGTTATTTGTTTTCGTGTTGATGTTATTTAGTGAGTTTCGTAAAACTGCTCCTTAATTTTACAGAACTGCTCCTCAATAACAAAATTTGAGGAGCAGTACTGCTCCTCAAAATGAAATACTTATTTCCCACGCTGTTTATGTCGCTCAGCCATGGAGGTGTCAAAAAAGGCTTAGTAAAAAGGCTTAGTAAAAAGGTTTAGCCAAGAACACAGAAAAGCTGGTAGCTAAATACATAATTTGCAATTAAAAATACATTGCGGTCCTAAATTGAGATATAAACTATCCTATCATTTAAGTTGGACCAAATTGAAACTGCGTGCAAAATTTGGTTACAATCGGTTCAGTAATTGAGGAGTCCATTGGCCACAAACACAGGGACACGTAATTTTTATATATTAAGATATTACCTGTTTACTGCGCTTCGGAAGCTGTCAGAACGTGTGCTTTATGTCGCTCAGCCATGGAGGTGTCAAAAAAGGTTCAGTAAAAAGGCTTAGTAAAAAGGTTTAGCCAAGAACACAGAAAAGCTGGTAGCTAAATACATAATTTGCAATTAAAAATACATTGCGGTCCTAAATTGAGATATAAACTATCCTATCATTTAAGTTGGACCAAACTGAAACTGCGTGCAAAATTTGGTTACAATCGGTTCAGTAATTGAGGAGTCCATTGGCCACAAACACAGGGACACGTAATTTTTATATATTAAGATAAGAAAGATTATTACTTGTTTACTGCGCTCCAGAAACTGCCAGAACGTGTGCTTTATGTCGCTCAGCCAAGAGGGTGTCAAAAAAGGCTTAGTAAAAAGGCTTAGCCAAGAACACAGAAAAGCTGGTAGCTAAATACATAATTTGCAATTAAAAATACATTGCGGTCCTAAATTGAGATATAAACTATCCTATCATTTAAGTTGGACCAAACTGAAACTGCGTGCAAAATTTGGTTACAATCGGTTCAGTAATTGAGGAGTCCATTGGCCACAAACACAGGGACACGTAATTTTTATATATTAAGATATTACCTGTTTACTGCGCTTCGGAAGCTGTCAGAACGTGTGCTTTATGTCGCTCAGCCATGGAGGTGTCAAAAAAGGTTCAGTAAAAAGGCTTAGTAAAAAGGTTTAGCCAAGAACACAGAAAAGCTGGTAGCTAAATACATAATTTGCAATTAAAAATACATTGCGGTCCTAAATTGAGATATAAACTATCCTATCATTTAAGTTGGACCAAACTGAAACTGCGTGCAAAATTTGGTTACAATCGGTTCAGTAATTGAGGAGTCCATTGGCCACAAACACAGGGACACGTAATTTTTATATATTAAGATGTATATATAATATATATTTATTTTAAATATAAATGCCGCTCCAGGCATGGACGATTGACGTAAGTATAAGTTTACTTATGAAAATTTGCTGTTGAACTTTAAACGCGTTTTTCTCAAAACATTGTTTTTCTGGTCGGCCCGGGTCCTAACTTTTTTCCTACTGAATCGATTGCTTTCAAATTTTAACAGGCTGTCCTACACACTTATAGTTCTCGTCGGTACTAACGATATTTTTTTTCACCCATAACTTTTTATTTTACAATCCTTTCTTTGCTAAAATAAAAGGACTTAAAAAAAAAAAAAAAAAGTCTGCCATTTTGTTATTTACCTTTGAAATTTAACTTCAGTAGTTCCGACCAGAATGACTTGTCTATAGATTAAGAATATTTGATTTCAGATAACATCAAGAGCCAAATTCGAGTGACAATAATAATAGTAATAAACTATTAAATTTTTTCAAATACATTTTTTTATATTTTCAATATGTAAATAAAAACACTCTTAATATTCAAGATAGTTAATTTTTATTTTTCTATAAAAAACCACCCTCCAAAGAAGTCATGAAAATAGTCATACGTTAACAGACTACTATCTTAAATAGTGGTATTAAAATAGGCGTAGAGTTAGTTGGACAAATATATTGGTCAACATTCATGCTATTTGAAACATATTTTATCTGACTCCTGCTCGAAAAGAGGTAGGTGCTTGTAACAGCACTAAAACTGTTTAAATCACTGATTTATTTTCTCTTTTTAACACCAAACGCGGATAAGATGCATTTTCAATCAGCACATTGAGTCTTAAAAAATATAAATCAACCAGATTGGTTTTCAGCTAACTTTTGCGACACTGACTCAAGGTCCCACCCACTACTTTGATGCAAAATATGCTAAAACGCAGGAGTTGGAAACGCAGGAGTCCAATAACGCAGAAGTTGGAAAGCTAAGAATAAAAAATTTGTATTTAACTTGGCCTCATGGATAAGTCTGTACCTTAAAACCAGACTAACGTAAGTCCATCTTCGTTAATTTTCAGTAGAGGGCGAAAACGATTGTCTGATACATGCAAAGGATGACACTCGCGCTCTTTGAACGCTGCTAAATAATTGTGAAAGAATTTCCTTTATAGAATAACCTTCTCATGGGTCGATGCGGAGTAAGATTCAACATAGAATGCAGAAAAAAAAGTGAAAATCGCCATTTTTGGATGTACGTTGTTCTGGTTCTGAGGTGAAGTGTCCCTTGAAACAGTATTAATGTAAACGATCCCGCTTATTGAAATATTTGTTCAAAGAACATTTCTCTTAATGTTAAAAAAAACTTCTTGTTCCAAACTGTTTTAATTTGTCATTTTGACTCCGGAAAGAGGAATGTCTCGATCACTACAATAATTTTTCATTAAGCAGGCTCGACTGTGTGTATTTAATTTTCAATTTGTGTATTAAATTGCAAGTTGTTTTAAACATTTTCCATTTTAATATGTGTATTTCCCCGTAGTGAATTTCATGACAACGGGTAAGATGCAGCTTCCATTTTGGTTGAGGAACCACATGGGGAGAAGTCTGACTTTTCCTCGGCAGGCTGTTGGACTATGAGGCATGGATCCAGATATAAGATCTGGTCCGGTGCATCAATCATTAACTTAATCTACCATCCCAAATCCGCTGGCTTGATACAGATCTGGCCAACATCCGAAAGGGATGGGGAGTAGTGAATTATTCTGGTCTTTTATTAAAAATAAAGAAAAAAACACAATTCCGTGAGTTCACGATTTTATTGCTAACGGTACAACAAGGATATGTTCATTTTATATGTATATATATAATATATTTATATTCATTAATATGTACATAAATGTGACAAAATATAAAAGAAGATAGTATCACGCATAATGTTCAGTACATTTCTCAATGGCGTGATTGGATATGTACAAATGACAAACACATTATACAAATTAGTACAGTTACATGTAACAAGGACAGACAGAACATACACTTAGTACTTCTACACAGAAAATATTGTGCATTGAAGCTCAAAGCAGTTGAAAAAACAAAGTTCACGTACAAAATCTGTTTTGATTTATTAGTAGTTTTGGCTCTCTTTCAGAATAAGGAAAAGACATTATAAAATTGGTATTCAGAATTTAATAGATTGAATAATTTGATTAGCTAGTTCAGTACAGTTAGATATTGAAGTATGTAAATTTGTTAAAACTTCAGATCAAAAAAATTGTGATACAAGATTTACAGATGCTTATTTAATTACACTCAAACATTAATGAGCATTTTAAAAAATAACACTTATGAACTATAAATAATTAACCAATATTAGAAATTTGAACGGTTTTTCGTGTATGCATGTTGCTTTAAAGTTCTTAGTTAATGCATACAATAAAAGAAAAACAACAAAATATATGTTCTTATAATATTTACTGTTAAATAAGATTCTTAAATACAAACCTGTGTTTCTAGAAATTCATTTCGGATGCTTAGACACCTTATTCTTTTTTTCAAGATTTAATGGAAGTTTATTTGTTATTGTTTCTTACTAAATCTTTCGATTTCAACAGATTTTTCCCTATTACTTTTCACACAACAGTTACATAGATGGAAAACGTCTGCATTTATTGGGTCAAAAAGTACGAACATTTGATTATTAAGGAACGTATATGTAAAATAACGTAAATCGATAAAATTAATTAAAATGATCAACAATGTGGATCGCAATAAATAGTTCAGAATGATATCCTCTTTAAATAGTAACAAAATAATTATTTTATAGGTAGCATAAAAGTTATTAAATGATATTTATGCGTCAATAATAAAAGTTACGTAATTTATATCATACTATTTCAACGAATATTAATGTTAAAAACTGGAGAATTTTTCGACTGAAATACTGTTGTATTGTTTTTGTAAAATAAATGAAAGTAATGGAAAAGAAAATTGCTAAGATTGGTACAAAACTTTTTCAACCTCTCCAATATGCCTTTATTTTGATATCGAAGTTCATATCTCTTCACCCTTAAAAATGTATATTGTTCAAATACCATTATAAAAGCGTGGTTTTATATATTTCCCATTATCTACACATAAAAAACATGAAAATTGACAGGAAAATCAGAGAAAATACTCCAAAGGAATTGGTCGGTGCGCTAGTTAGTCCGAGAGCACATGAGCAGGCAAAGCTGCTATTGGCCAGTTTGACGATGGGCTTCTGCGCATGCTGCTTAGGAGCAGCACATTTTGTCTCTTTTGGAAGATTTACCACGTTTTGTCCTTTACTTACTAACCAGTCTCGGAACCACAATGTGTCACACTCACAAGCAAACGGGTTACCTGTAAAATAAAATTACTTTTAGTCATTCACAGAAAAAACACAAAATTATTTTCTTTTGTTTACAGCAATACCCAATTTACTTATAACAAACATCAATTTTACTTTTTAGCACTGAAACTAATATGGCGTTTATGATCACGTAATATAAATATCGTCATAATGTCATAGAATAGCTTAGTTACTCTTAGCATTACTTTTAAAATATATTTATTTGAATTTACTGTAAGAAAGATAATCATTTTTTGTAATTTTTTATTGTTGTAAAAATAGTAATTTAATAATATTTTTTCATGCATTTTTACTTCGATAAAGATTTTAAGGATGCAAAATATTTAGAATGTTCGAATATAAGTGAAACTAAACTCAGTGGTGCAGCAGCAGGGTGCTCAGGTCATATCAATATTCGTGTCCGAGGACTGCAAGGCAGATGTTCCAGTTCAATTGTCAGCTAACCACGAAACCCCAGGATTTAGTTACTAAGGAAGCTCAGCGCTCATTTTACACACAAAGTGAAACAATGAGAGGCTGGTTGAATTGTTCCTAACCCAGAAACAGAATTTTCGTAGAGTGAAATTGTATTTGACTCCCGATTAAACGACACAAACATTTAGAAGATCATTATTTACACTGTTAAAAATTCAGGAAACTTTTATGGCAAATATTACTGTAAACTGTTGCATTTACAGTAACGAAAATATTTACAGTAAATTGTACCATAAAAAAGAAACGATTACAGCGCCAGTTGATAAACCACGTGACTTATTGAGCGAAGCAGGTAATACTCAATTTCTGTTCGTCATCTGTGAGCTATTCGGTACAGTGGATAGAGAAGCGAAGTGCGATAACTGCGTCTTGGGTTCGATCCTAGCTGCTTGCATCTTGCATTTTTTAACTCTACTTTTCTCTACCGTAAAATTTTACAGTAAAATTGGATTTTACGGTGAAAGTTACTGGCAACATGGATGCCAGTAACTTTTACCGTAAAATTTCAGGAAAATTTTTAACAGTGTATATGTTAGTGCCACATTAAAATTATCATTCGGATGTTGATTGGGCAAAGAAAAAAGCTTTCTTACGCCGAAGTCTTTTGAAAATATGTTATATATCTTAACTCTTTTCTTTTAGGTAGAGGGTTTTTTTTCTGGTATTTAATCCCTGATGCATTATTTTTCACTCAGACTTCCCTATGCTTTCAGAAAAAGAAAACTATTTAGATTCTGTCAAACATTTGTAAGAAAAACTTACTCGAATAAAACACAGAAAATCTCAAAGCACTTTTTGAATACATTTAGAACAGTGTATAGACATGGGTACTAGTCCCTCTTTTTGAAACCCTTTGAACACATTTTTGGATCAGTTTTTAGGATACCTCTGTGAACTCTTTCCAGAACACTTATTTGCTTCACAACACGTTTTGAAACGCATTCCAGATATTTTTTGGACACAAAAGCATGTACCGGTTCTTTCAAAAACTTTAAGCACAATTTTTGAAACACTTTTTAGAATATTTGTAGAATACTCATCTCTTCCAAACCCGATGATAATTTGCAGTAGGTTTTCCTTGCAATTTTACAGCCAATTTTATTTTCAGGTGTCAGCTTTAATAAAATATTCGCTAAGACATAAAAATTAATTTATTCTACAAAACTTTCTTCCAAGCACACTTCACCAATAGATATCTAAAACCGGTACTGATATGCATCAGTGTATAAAGTGAAGTATTTATATTTAAGCGTTGGCTCTGCTTTGTCTGTGTAGTTTTATAACGTTGCGCAACTCGATTTACTGACTATAAATTTTAGGTTTCAATAAAATTCAAATAAACACATATAGATTCACTGCAAAAAATGTGCTGTTGTTTTTACAGTATAATACTGGCAGCAGAGGTTCCAATTAAAAACTGTAAAATTCACAGTAATAATCTGTTAAACTAGCAGTTGTATAGTTACTTACTGTAAAGATAGCAATTTTATAGTTTATTGCAATAAAATTTAGCTGTATTATACAGCAAAAACAGCAGTTTAATACTGACGGCACAGGTTCCAGTTGAAAACTGTAAAATTCACGGTAAAAATCTGCAAAATTTTCAATTTTTCATTTCAGTACTGTAAAGTTATCAATTTTACAATTTATTACTGTAAAATTAGATATTTTTACAGTTTATTACTATAAAATTAGCTGTATTATACTGTAAAAACAACATTCATTTTTTACAGTGTTCATTTAATAACCGTAAGAGTAAAATTGAAAAACCAACTACATCTGCTATTTCGGTGGTACAAATAACCTACCGTGAAGATCCAGTACATGCAAATTGTCAATCACAGATTTGAATGTGTCGTATTTTAATTCCGACAGCTGATTTGAATGGAGATATAGCCACTGTGCAGACACCAACACGTCTAGAGCACCGTCTTCTATCGTCTGAATACTGAAATAAAACCAAGAAAGATTAAGGATTTGACAGTTGACAGTTCAAGCAATTAGAAATTTTAATTTTTAAATTTTTATCTCATCTCATCTCGAAATGCAGTTTTGTTAAATTTGAAATAAAAGTATCCAATTTGGTCTATCCCTTTATCAGAAGTATAAATAACATTTGTTTTACGTCATCCCATTATTAGTACACTGCAAAAAGTAAGTTGCTGTTTTTTCATTATAATACTGAAAGCAGAGGTTTCAGTTTAAAACTAAAAGCGTTGTAATAAACTGTAAAACTAGCTATTTTATAGTTTATTACTGCAAAACTAGCAATTTTTGCAGTGTAATACTGACAGCAGAGGTTCCAGTTTAAAATTGCAAAATGCACTGTAATAAGCTGTTAAACTAGTAATTTTAGTTTACTACTGTAAAACTATCAGTGTTAGTTTATTACTGTAAAATTAGCTGTATTATACTGTAAAAAAACATTCATTTTTTACAGTGTAGGGTAAAATATATTTGTTTGCATCGGAAGTATAAAGACCAATTGCAATCCATTTTCAGTCTTTCGCATCAAATGTAACGGCTAGGGCACTGGGCAGTCTCATTACTTAATTGTCACACCTTACAGATTGACACCTTATTTTTTTTCTATGGCGCTTGGTGGTAACTGGAAGTGGTTCTTTTTCTTTTTTTTCTCACACGACTGAAGAAATACAAATAAATTTACTTTCTTAAATAATTCGTTAATATTTCTCACTAAAGGTAAATTCTACTTCAGAATGTTGCATGCATTCAGTTTTAAAAAAGACTTATAAGTTTTTATTGATCCTTTTTTTCTGGCTAAGAATTTTTTTTATTTACTCATAACTATAAGATATACAATAATACCATTAAATAGCTATAAGGCATTCATCAAATTTTTCGATGTAGTATCTTTGTTTCTATGTACTGTTGAAAAATATTTTTTTGTTTTCAAGTTTAAACAAGCAGAATGACAAATAATTAATACTGCTTTTGTTTTGTAGTTTAGGTTGGCCCCTTAAAACTTACAGATCAAAAACCGTTTCGTTTCATGTTACTAGAATGCAGGCAAATATTTATGTAATGTAAATTAATATTTAAGTATTAAGTCTTCTCATAAAATAATCTTAACTAAAAGAAAATGCATGCGTAATTAGCGTATCTTAATCAGTAAAAGTTAGAAGTAGCCACTGTAAAATATTAAAGTTATTTCTTTACTTGGCTAGTAAATAAAAAAAGGATTAAAATGAAAATAAATAAATCACCCTTTTTTTTATCCTTCTATATCATCCTGGATGTAATTTTACATGTTTATGTGTTGTGCTCACAATATTTTACTCAAACTATTACTTTCTGGTTTAGTTTTCCCAATACCTCTTGATGTTGAAGTATCAATACACATAATATATATTTTAAAAAAAAAGACGTACAACTAAAATAAATTTTTTTTTTCTCATATTCTTATATACTACGATTTGTAAATTAGGAGAAAAATAGAAAGGCAAAAGTGATCAGAACAAGTAGAATGTTCAAAATTATTGCATAGAAGATGCACTTCACTGACGAGCATTCAACCATTTCTACAAAGCAATGTTTCGTTAAGCTTAAGCTGATTACAGTTCTTGAATCTTAGTTACAGTTACCATTGCTGAAGTCTTTAAAATTAGAAAACAACTTTTCGCCTAAACCTTGTTTCATATCCTAGTTTTATTTCTTTGTAGAAAACAAATATTATCTTAGTTGATAATAAAAATTCATTAATCCTTCTAAACTCATCTAATAACAAAAATTACTCATCAGGCATTACACCATCAAATTAAAAAAAAAACTAGAATACTGTAATAATAATAGCTTACAATATGTGTTTAATTTTGAAACAAATGAAGTAAAATCCATTTGCACAATGAAAAAATAAAAGTTTAACAAAAAAAAAAAAAAAGAAAGAATAGCATTATTTATGATATATTAAGTGTTATGTATACATCATTTAATCTCCATTTCAGATTTTGATAAGAATTGGGACCATAATTTAAATGTGCATATCAGTTTGTATTTCTTTGCGTAGTGTCAGGTTTAAGGTAAACCAAAGAAATAATAGAGGTAGATTTATTTTAATTAGTTAATTCACAAGCTTAATGATGTTAAAAATCATAAAATTAAATCATAAAATCAATCGTCATTAAAAGAGCAAGAATCTGAGAGAGTGTCACGCCTGTGATTCATGACCTCTCAGATTTTTTCCAAAAAATTACCAAATATTTATTATCTTATTGAAAGACCAAATCCAGAATGTTTTGCTCTAAAGTTGAGTTGTTTAGTTTTTATGGATCCCTAAAGGTGAAGGTGCGGCATCAAAAATTAAGCGGATTTTCAAGACATGGAAGTTGCTGTGAGCCAAAACTCTTACAGGAACTGTTTAACTCCAATTTTCTTTTTGTATATAGAATATAGAATTTTGAAACTTTACAAAATGAATGTTAAATTTGTGGTAAGTTGTTGCTGTAAGGTCAGTGAAGGCCCTCAAAACAAGGCATTTTTGACGTTTTTTAGCGTTTTTGAGGCCCAAAAATAGCTTGTACATTTCAGTTGGCACGGCAAAAGTAGTGTCGTTTGAAAGACCAGTGTAAGCACTTTAAAATAATGTATAAATAACTCAGGAAAGTCCAACGTGCTTTTAGTTGCGTAAGGCCGAAATATGAAAAATGTCATATTTTACCGATATTCAAACGGTCACAACTTCCTCTGCCAATAACATATTGAAATATTTTTTTGCCAATGTCATCATACTCTATTCTTTGTCTTAACAGAACAGTTGAGTCCTTTGAGGCGAAATGTGAAATTTTTTTTTACAAAAAATGCACAGGAAAAAGTACATTTTTTGTTACAAAAAAATTTCACATTTCGCCTCAAAGGACTCAACTGTTCTGTTAAGACAAAGAATAGAGTATGACAATGGCAAAAAAAAATATTTCAATATGTTGTTGGCAGAGGAAGTTGTGACCGTTTGAATATCGGTAAAATATGACATTTTTCATACTTCGGATTTACGCAACTAAAATCACGTTGAACTTTCCTCAGTTATTTATACATTATTTTAAAGTACTTACACTGGTATTTCAAACGACACTACTTTTGCCGTGCCAACTGAAATGTACAAGCTGTTTTTGTGCCTCAAAAACGCTAAAAAACGTCAAAAATGCCTTGTTTTGAGGGCCTTCACTGACCTTACAGCAACAACTTACCACAAATTTAACATTCATTTTGTAAAGTTTCAACCTTCTATATTCCATATACAAAAAGAAATTTGGAGTTAAACAATTCCTGGTAAGAGTTTTGACTCACAGCAACTTCCATGTCTTGAAAATCCGCTAAATTTTTGATGCCGCACCTTCACCTTTAGGAGTCCATAAAAACTAAACAACTCAACTTTAGAGCAAAACATTCTGGATTTGGTCTTTCAATAAGATAATGAACATTTGGTAATATTTGGGAGAAAATCTGAGAGGTCATGAATCACCTCATAATGCTAGGAGTGACAGTTTCTCAGATTCTTGCTCTTAAAATTATTAGATTGCTTAAATGCTTATGGTTACACCAAAAGAGTAAATATTTTTGTTAATTTTTTTAGAACCAATATTTTCCAATTTTGTGCTTATGCTCAGTCGTAAAAAGTACATAGTCATTATGTATCCGTCGACCGAAAAAGTGCGGAGGTTTTTTTTTTTTTTTTTTTGTCGCATAACTGAAATTCGAAGAACATGACTTGTGAAAAGTTTCAGGTCGTCGGTCAAGAAGATTCTCAAAAGAAATTATGTAAAGAAGAAAGATTACTGCACACCTCTTGCTAAAAAAGCACTGTATAAAGTAATACTACTTAAATATTACTGAGCTATATTCTGCTACTTATATATGAATGTGTGTATACACATATATACACGTAATGCAAAGCATTGGTTATGTTAGAACATTTAGCTTCAATTTCTTTTATACAAGACGCAAAAATCTAACTCACCTGTTCTTTTGCAAAAAAATGAATTTAAGACTCTTTCCATAAGCTTCAAAAGATCTCATAGAGACCCTCGTAATTAAGTTACAACGAAGATCCAGCTGCCTTAAGCGAGAGAAATTTTGAAACGCAGAATGGGGTATAGAAGTTAACTGATTTCCTCCTAATTTTAGCCATTCCAAGGAATCTGAAAGAAAAACAAGTTATAAAAGATTTTATAAAAGTTGGGCTGATAACAAAACGTGAACATAAGTACAGAATCAAAATATTTTTTTTTTATCCACTATGCTCATCTTTGAATTTTGTTGTTCTTTTAAGATAAATTGCTTCGCAAATTGGACAGATTAGAATAATAAAAGCCTTGGTCAAACATTTTACGACTCGAGTTAACTAATAAGTGGGTTTATCCTTAGTTTATTTAGAGAAAATGCAGCCTACTGTCTGATTTTCTAAGGTAAAACCTTCCACGCATTTACGCATGTGTCAGGTCTTCTCTCATCTTACCGAAATAGGGGTGATAGGTAGGATAACAATAACGGGAAGAATAATAAGAAGTATTTTGAGTCGTATCAAACAACGTAGAACGATGCTAATTTTAGATACATAATTTAGTTGAATCTGTCAAAAAGATAGCAAATGCATGTTTTAAATTAAAAACTTCGGAAAGTTCCCACCCACAACCCATCACCCCCTTTTTAAGTGGAAGTTCGCGAGCGCTAGGAGTGGTTTTTACGGACGGACAGTATCTGGGGTACGTGTTGCAAATACAGCCAACAAGGTTGAGGCGCTAATATCTTGCTGATTTGTGTTTAAATTGGCTCTAATTGTTACACTTTCATCAAATGAGTGATGAGAAATAAGAAATCAATATTACCATGTGAAAATTTAAGTTTAAATATCGTGTACCTGCAAGCTCAAGGCTCTAATAAAACCTATTCTGAAAAAAAAATCACCAGAATTTACTTTAAATTCAAAAAAAAAAAAAAAAAGTAAATAGCATTTATTTTCAATATAAAAACGTACTAAGCCACATTTTATAAACTGAAAAGCATCATTATTAATTCAATATTTACTTTCACGGAAAAGTGAATGAGAAATCGACATGTTCGGGGCATTAATAAGTTGTTATTATCTATTTTTCGCCACTCCTGCGCATAGTTCGTGTAACCACTGAGTTATATATTTGTATCCACCGGATTTTTTTGCACCTTGAACATGCGCACACATACTCATTTTGCTTAAACTTTATGGAATTTATTGATACTTTAATAAGTATACAGGAAAGTTGAGTGATATCCCGATTAATTTAAATCATAAGTTAAGAAAAATATACAAATTAAAGTTAAAAAAAACTAAAAAATACACTTTTAGAGTTAAACTATATTTCATTATACTCTAACTGATTTCCTTGTGATTTTCAATATTATTGAACATCCGCTAAATTTGCAAGCATTTATAATACATCAACATGTAATATAGTTTAGCCTTTAGTATTCATAATAGTATTAAATATATTACTTTTATACTTGTAAAGCGTGAATTATATCTTTTATTCAGAGTTACATACATACATACAGACAAACAAACAAACAAACCCATACGTGAAACTAATCAAAGCGTACTAAAAACAACATTACTTATGACACATCTCTTATTAATAGTAAGAATCATCTATATATTGATATTGGATTATAAAAGAGACTCTTCCATATGAACGATTAATATTCTAGTCCATACAAAACGCTGCCGTTAAGGGTACAGGTTATATTACCCGAGCAAAAAAAATATTTTCGCAACGTTACGGGTAATTTAATCAAGCGACGTGCTGATTGGAGAGAAAGACAACGTAAAACTGCAGTTAACAACGCGACTCATGTTCACAAGTGCCAATTGAAAAACTGTTCACCGCAATTCGTATCAATCAAACGAGAAAGAGAGAATTGTAAGTAGCTTTCAGTTCATAAACTTTTATCACTAAATTAAATGCCTGCTTGTAGTTCTATAGAGGGTGGAAAATATGTTCTTGTATGAAAATGGTATAATTTTTAAACATTTGGCGTTTTTCTTACAAAATTTATATGCCAATAAATGTGCGTTTGAAACTCACGGAAAAAAACATTCTGCATTTGTAACGTGCTACAGACTAATAAAATAAGACGTTTTGAAGTTAGAAGCTATCTGCGCGTCGAAATTTGTTTCTTAGAGTTAGAAGCACTAAATGTTTTCCGCATTTAACAAAATGTAGTCATTTTTTTACCTCAAATCGCGTGTGTAAATCTTAAAATACTCATTAAAATTTGATACTTTGAAAATGCTCCATTGTTTTTTGAAGTTGTAACTTTTACATTGGTTATTTTCATAGAAAACCTAAAAAATTTAAAACTAAGTAAACGCAAGGAACTTTGCATTTGGCATTGTTTTTAATGTAATTTAGAAAATCGTTAGAATATTCTTATGACATAAGTTGAAATATTTAAACAACACGTTTTCATTATGTCTGAGCTATGATATGTAATTAGTGTCCTCTAAAGCACTTTTAACAAAAAAATGCTTTAAACTCTTCTACTTACCACATTTTTTTAAATCAGTACCAGATATACATTGTGCATACAATGTTTCTTTTGAAATTAGTCGTAGAAAACAATTCTACTTTCATTCCTTAAAAAATGCGTCTTGTGTATTTCCTGTTAATTTCTTCCTAATTAAATACATTTGTAAACCAAACTGCATTTTATAGTTTATTTCATTCCTCTTTTCATACTGAATGTTTCCTAGAACTTAGAAAAAATCTACCCAAGCTTAATAAAGAACTGAGGTAAAAAAAATGCAGAAACGGGGAAAAAACTTGCTTAATTAAAAATAGCCTAATTAAATCTTAAGAAGAGCACTGCGTGTCATGTTCTAGCAATTAAACAGACATGTAATGAACGGAAAAGAACCAGTCTTGTTTGAAGTCCTGAGAATTTTTCTATTCCCAGTATGCTTTCATCCTTGATTGCCGATTTTCTCGTTTTATAAAACTAGCAGCGAACCTTTTATTTCTTTTGCAGCTCTATACTTAATTAAAAAAGTGAAATATGTGTCAATGTAATTGCAGTTATTGCAGGTTTTTATTTGGCGGCAGACCCATTACAGTTTAACGCGGTGTCTCAGAACTCAATTAAAGTTGCTAAACGTAATTAAAAAGGGTCTTTGATTTTTTTTGTTAGCAAATATGTCCAAAAGGGAAAAAAAAGTCTCCACTATATTTCCTTCTTTCAGTGATCGGGAAAGTTTTATGCGATATTGAAGTCACTTTATCATTCGACGTCACTCAGCTACTCGTTTACTTTGTCTTGTAGTTTATAGACGTCGATTCTAATTGCATCCTTACATCGTCTGTGGCATTTTCTAATGCATAGAGAACTCTTTTTTTATTCTAACGGTTTGAAAAATTGATACAAACATGCTTTTTATTGGATTGTTTAGATTATACACCAAATCAGAAACACCATGACACTGATGAAAAATAGGAAAGACTTTCTAAGTTGCAAAACATAAAATGAATGTCTGAAAATCTAAAATCATAAGATCACTTCAATATGAAAAAAATTCAATTGATAGGTAATAGTATATCACACAATATACATAATAACAAAATTTTGAAGTCGTTATTCTGATTTAACCATTAAAAATAGTTAACAATATTCTTTGAATAATTGTACTTTTTATCAAAGAGCTCAACAGAGTTTATATTACATTGTCCAAGTTCGCATATTTTGGCGAAATTTACTTTTCGAGTACCAACCATACATTACAAAATTATTATTTTTTCCTAAACTGTCGTTGCTTGTGCTATTCTAATTACAACAAATATTGCCCAATATCGTCAGGAAAAATGACATTTTCGCTTACACTGTAAAGTTTTATAGAAGTGAAAGATTTAATTCTTCTGAACTTATCAAAACCCACTAAGATCTGCCATAGAATGTAGTCGCAGAAAAATGTAAGTAATTCTAACTGCAATAATTTGATTTATTCTTGGTGATTACACAAAATAAATGCAAATGTTAGTCTACGACATGAAAAACAAAATTAGTTTTGCAACAAACTACAATGTAAAAAAGCTCATTCCATTCACACATATAAATTTAAAATCCTCTCTGCCTCTATATTTTCTTAAAAAGGCGTTATTGACACAGCTAGTGTAAAGTAGTGCAAGTCATAAAGCACTAATTTCCATATATCGGTGAATAAAGGTGGAACCAAAGGCAACCCTTTTGTGTTAAATTTTTTTCTTAATGTTCTTGTTTGCCCTAAACATAAGTTACATTACCCAGAGTTTTAGTACAAAGTTACATTTCGTATTTTTTCACAAATTTTTGTTTTCACTGCCGACTTTTAAAACATGCAGCTCTGCACCTTATTTTGAGCATTTTTTTCACTGGAAGTATAAATCTAGAGAGAACAATTGAGACAAAATATATTTCAACAGATTAAACAGGAAGACGATGTTTACAAAATATACAGAAGGTAAAAATTATTTGCAAATGTCAATTGGGTCTATTTCTACTAAAGCATTAAGGCTATCGCAGAAAAATAGTGATATATTTAAATTCGTTCTGTAATATAAACATTTATGTAAGGTATTTTGTATGTTCGAACAAAATTCAAATTCAATTTACTCGTAAAGTTACATTTCAAGTTGCCTTTACTAAAATCTAGGGACAAAAAGACCTGTGCGGTTCTTTGAATAACTAAAGAAACAGTAACTTAAAAAAAAACAATAAAAAAATACTATACGAATACAGTATGTAATTGAAATATTATTCAAAGCCCGCATTTCACGATGTTAGACGGCGGCCAGTCGTTGAAAAAGAACCTCGTCCTACATGAAACTAAACAAAATTTTTGCAGCAAAAGTATTTCCAAGCACATTATTCGTTTTAAAATCCGCATTTAGTTGGTTGCAATACCTTAGATATTTACTCGACTTACACTTTAATTGTGACGAAGCCAGAATGCGACTGCTGCTACAGACTATTGTTTTAGATCTGTACCACTTCAACAGCTGAAGTTATTCTGAATCAAGGATTTATTAAAACCAGGGTTTTATCTATCTGTCGAAACAATGTGGGCTAAAAAAATACCTTGGCTTTTCTTTCTTTCAGAATAATAATATTTTGTAAACCATGTTACACAGACTAATTCTTTAAAATCTAAGATTTTTTTTTAATAACAAACATATTTTTTATAGATTTTAAGATTTTATCATTTTTGAAGAACCTGTCTGTAGTTTAGAACCGCATGGTTTCAAACGTTTCTGCTTTGAGAAAACGGTTTCTTGTATTTTCAAAAATGCGGTATGTTAACTATATTGAAAATTTTGGTATTAAGTTGTTGTAGAAAATATTCTGCAAAAGGGAGATGAATATGACGTCTCTCTCTCTCCGTTTGGTCTTTAAATACGTATTTATCAGAAAAAAGCGTCCCAAGTATGTAGTCACCATTATTAAACTATTTCCTATAACTGGGTTACAAATTCCTGGATTTAAGTATACCGCTATGTAATCGCTACTACAAGATTTCAATGATTATAAATAGGCGATCTTAATTCATTAGCGTTAATTTTTTCACCAATGCATGCTTAAGGAATGTGTATTCTTTGCGTACAAAACCAAAAAATTACGAAAAGATCTACTTGCATAGGGTTAGCATAAAACAACAGGATTATCAAAACAAAATGCTTGCATAAATGTTTGATGACAGCGCCAATTTTCCAATGGTCAAAATACCCCTGCAGAAATGGAACCAGAGAGAAAAATTGAAAATCATTGTAAAAACTTAGCTCAATTAAATTGAAAGAATTTTTCTGGTTTTTTTCACCAAGAGGAAGATTTCTAAAGACAAAATTTTCAAATCACTTAAAATTTCTAAATATTTTCTCAAAAATTCAATCGTGTGAAAGTAACAATTTAAAGGAACTTATCTTTCACATTGTTGATTTACTTAAGCGGGAACTACCTCAAAAACCACCCCTCCCCTTATAGCTACTTGCAACGAAACTATTCCGAGACAAGGGGGCAGACATTTTTGAAAAATGATCAAAATGTGCTCACCACATCTCAAAACGTGTAAATACGTCAAAGTTTGGAAATTGAAAACTTTTAGGAATCCAATATTTTCATCTATTTTTCAAGTAGAAAAGAAACTTATAATGTCAGATAAAAAAAATATATAAAAACAAATACGCACTCCCAATTAGATATTTAAATAAATCAACTAGAAATTATGTCACCAACAAAAGCATACAGCTTCTTTTAAGTTTAATTGAATCCAGACAACTTCTTTAGCTTTCTATATTCACAAACTTAGATTAATGTCACACGTTTCAACATCGGAGTAATTAATTAAAGTAATATATCTGCAGCATACCAAGAAATGTCGTAGAAATGTTGTTTCTTTTTTATATATAAAATCAACCAAACACTAAATATAAAAATGTCAGTTAAGGAGTCGAGACATGTTCCTCGCTGACAACCAAAAAGAATTATATCGAATATTTTTGCCTTAGGTACGAAAGGAATAGTAATTGAAGTTAATATCCGCTACCAATCGCTTCACCTTGTCACGTAGCTATGCACTTTCCAATCACGACAATTAATCATACAAACTTAGATCGAAATAAATTGCTCGTGTATGATTTATGATGAATTTTCCAGGTGACATGAAATAAATTTCGGATAGAGTTGCATGACGTTCACGTTCAAGGTGGTTGAAACTGATTCCATTAGAAAAAGGATATTAAGGTAAATTGTGATTAAAATGCGTAAAAGGCTTTTTTTTTTAATTAAGGTATTTTTTTTTATTTTACTTTTAATGTTTATTGAAGAATTCCCCCCCCCCTCAAAAAAGAAAACAAACCCTACACCCCGGCCCATAAATAGCACTGTTCTTCCAAAATCAAACACCCCAGAGTACTGCCGTGCTAAGCACAAAAGTAGTATCTGCACTTTTTCAAAAAATTGAGTTATTGCCACCAGGTGGCTCTTTGTGACGTATTTTACCAAAATACAAAATTATATGGTCAACTGAGAACAGGAAATATTTTTTCAAAAATTCTGAAAAAGTTTCATCTGAATCAAATACACGGTGGCGCGAAACTTTAAAGAGTTATATCTCAGTTTAAGTTCGACTGAAGATACCACTATTGGGCTTAGTAAGGCAGAATAAGAATTATATATCCTGTAAAACACTCTGAAACAATAATAATGCCTTAGTCTGTACATGGCTACCTGCGATCATTAACCTGTTAACCGGGGAATTAGCTATTGCTCAACTCGTTTCACAATGGGGACTTTTTTTTGCAGCGATAAGTAATATCACACCACAAATAATAATTCACATCTCAGTATGTAAATAATACAACACAATATATAAAACACTGAAATGCACAATAAGAATATACGAAAAATTTCGTCATGCCCATTGCTGTAGGCTTTTATGTATGACAAAATATTTCGGTTAAGCGGCTAGCCAGACGCGCCGGAGAACAAAGGAAAACTCGTACATTGTGAAGTTACCGTTGTCGCCGCTTGTGGCGCTGATCTCCTAGGGTTGGTTTTCGTGTATTTCCATTGTAACAATTTAGATTTCGCTTTGCTTTTCAGTGAAAACCGCGTTATTTCTTTCAAGTGATTTTTCTGTTTATGCATTATTCATCGAAACACATCCCACGATACTTGATTGCGCATTAATTTCATGTGTTCTTTTTTTTTTTTCTTTTTTTTTGTGAATGTTGTTTTAAGTGTCTATTGCAAAGTATTGACGAAAATCATTTTCAGTCTTTTCGCAGGCTCTTTTTTTTTTTTGTATTTTAGTTTGCAATTTAATTCACAACTGGTACTGGCGCTATAAGAACGTTGGTGTGCTCATTGTCTTCACTTAAAAATAATCTGAATCTCTGAAAAGTTTAAATTCATTCATATATTCAAAATATTATTTTATTTTATTAAACTTTTTTTTTTAATTTTTTCTTTATTTATTTTTTGAGATTTGTTAATTTTCTGTCAAATACAAAATTTTAATTAAAAAGCAGTTAGATGCAGGCCCGTCCTTCCGAATGGGGGGAGGGGGGTCAATTAAAATGCAGTTTTGTATTTTAACTGACCCCCCTCCCACGAATTGGGGGGGATTCCGAATTGGGGAGGGGGGTCAGAGGGGGGTCAATTAAAATACAGTCCCCCTTGGGGGGACTGTATTCGTAGTTCGTACTGTAAAATAGTACCCCAGGGGGGACTGTATTTTAATTGAACCCCCTCCCCCAATTCAGAATTCCCCCCCGTTTGGGGGGTGTCAATTAAAATACTGGGGGGGGGGCTGTTTTCGTGGTTCGTTCTGTAAAATACAGTCCCCCCAGGGGTAATTGACCCCCCTCTGACCACCCTCCCACAATTCAGAATTCCCCTCATTCGGGGGAGGGGGGTCAATTAAAATACAGTCCCCCCTGGGGGGACTGTATTCGTGGTTCGTTCTGTAAAATCCAGTTCGTGGAATCGTTCTGTAAAATAGTTTCCCCCAGGGGAGACTGTATTTTAATTGACCCCCCCTGATTCCCCTCCCCCAATTCGGAATTCCCCCCATTCGGGGGAGGGGGTCAATTAAAATACAAAACTATTTTAATTGACCCCCCTCTGACCAACTCCCCCAATTCGGAATTCCCCCCATTCGGGAGAAGGGGTCAAATAAAATACAGTTTTGTATTTTATTTGACCCCCCCTCCCGTGAATTGGGGGGGGGGGGAATTCCGAATTGGGGGAGGGGGTCAATTAAAATACAGTCCCCCGTAGCGGGGGGACTGTATTCGTGGTTCGTTCTGTAAAATACAGTCCACCCAGGGGGGACTGTATTTTGATTACCCCCCTCGGACCCCCTCCCCCATTTCGGAATTCCCCCCATTCGGGGCAGGGGGTCAAATAGAATACAGTTTTGTATTTTAAGTGACACCCCTCCCCCGAATTGGGGGGGAGAATTCCGAATTGCGGGAGGGGGTCAATTAAAATACAGTCCCCCCTGGGGGGACTGTATTCGTGGTTCGTTCTGTAAAATTGTCCGCCCCAGGGGGGAGTGTATTTTAATTGACCCCTCCCTATGACCCCCTCCTCCAATTCGAAATTCCCCCCCCCCACATTCGGGGAGGGGGGGTCAATTAAAACACAGTTTTGTTTTCAATTGACCCCCCTCCCCCGAATTGGGAGGGGGGGAATTCCGAATTGGGGAGGGGGTCAATTAAAATACAGTCCACCCTGGGGGGACTGTATTCGTGGTTCGTTCTGTAAAATCCAGTTCGTGGTATCGTTCTGTAAAATACAGTTTCCCCCAGGGGGGACTGTTTTTTAATTGCCCCCCCTCTGACCCCCTCCCCCAATTCGGAATCCCGGCCATTCGTGGGAGGTGGGTCAATTAAAATGCAAAACTATTTTAATTGACCCCCTCTGACCCCCCTCCCCCAATTCGGGGGAGGGGGGTCAATTAAAATACAAAACTATTTTAATTGACCTCGCCCCTGACCCCCCTCTGACCCCCTCCCCCAATTCGGAATTTCCCTCCCATCCCGGGGAGGGGGGTCAATTAAAGTACAAAACTATTTTAATTGACCCCCTCTGACCCCCCTCCCCAATTCGGATTCCCCCCTCTTTGGGGAGGGGTGTCAATTAAAATACAAAACAATTTTAATTGACCCCGTCTGACCCCCTCCCCTAATTCGGAATTCCCACCCCCATTCGGGGGAGGGGGGTAATTAAAACACAAAACTGTATTTTAATTGACCCCCCTCTGATCCCCCTCCCCCAATTCGGAATTTCCCTCCCATCCGGGGAAGGGGTGTCAATTAAAATACAAAACTATTTTAATTGACCCCCCCTCCCCCAATTCGGAAGGACGGGCCTGCATCTAACTGCATTTTAATTGAACGTTTACGTTTTTTTCGGTGCTTCTACAAATGTAATTTTAGAAGAATCAGCTTTCCTTTTTGCAACTCTGGTTAAAACGGAAGTGAGGAAAATGTAATCCTTAAAATAAATGATTTTCTGTCGAATATATAAAGCTATCTTCTAAATCAGATGTAAACGTAATGTTTCACGTAAATGTAGTTTCGAAGACTGCATGTGTTATGACTTTTAAACAATCTTGAAATTATTTCCTGTGCGTTATAAATGTCTTAAACTTTTGAACACATAACAACACTTTGTATTTTGATGTTTTTTTTTTTTTTTTTTCATCAAGACTGAAACAGTTTTACTCCTAGAAATCAAGTCTTTACACGCATATTATTACTATAGCCGTCCCATTAAAAAGTCTCACCGAACCCTAGGAGATCAGCGCCAAATGACTTAAAGTGGCAGAAATTGTAAGTTCTGCTTGTACGCTCTTTTTCGCCCTGGTCTGGCTAGCCGCTTAATGATCGCAGGTAGCCATGGTCTGTAGTACTACGACCCCGCACCTCGTGGACCCCATAATGTTATATTTGCTACATGCACAACAGAGTAAAACTCATTGTAGACCACATGTTAATCATACTTTTTAAAAAGGAATAGGTGAAGATACACCAGTAGCATTTCTGTTTCAGAAACTTTTTAACAGTACAAAGAGTGAATGATTAACTCATTTTTTTTTAAATCTTTATTACGTTTTATCTTTTATAAAGAAAAAAAAGGTATTGGATTCGTGAAATTTTCCAATTTCGACAGATTTGCATGTTTTAAGGTTTGTTGAGCTCATTTTGGCTATTAATACAAAACGTCTGTCTATCTATCTGCATGTGTGTGAATTTCAGTGTGACCACTCTAGTGCAAATGCAAATGTATGACATCGAACAAAACTAGATAAGATACATATATATTAATTTAATATGAATTGGCACCCATTAGATTTGACGGCTTAATGATTTTTTTTTATTTTACTTGACTGTTACACCGCAGGGGGTCACGTACAAAATAAAACAAAATTTGGTTTGTATGTAGGTCCTAGAAGGTACAGGTGCTGATTCAATTTTAGTGGCAATAGTTTAGAAGTGATTATAGTGATCAAAAGATTTTTTTTTGGGGGGGGGACTACTTTATTTTTTTAAGTAATGCTACATTTTAGATGAAATTTGAACTAAATTCAAGCCTACATGTTTCTACTGTAAAAACAACATTCATTTTTTTACAGCGTAACCACCGTGTAAAAAAATATTGCGTCCAATAGTCTAAACAAGATCCCAGCTGATACTTAATGTTTTAACACCATTTACACTGTTATAGGTTTGCTTTATTTAATTTCCGTATAATGGTGGTTTATTTCTAAGGCCCTGAATTCATTCTACTCCTTCTTTTCCTTAGAACGTTTATTAGGCTTTTTCAAACATTAATCTCAATCAGCAAAGTTAGTTTTAGAGGCACGTGCGGTAAGCTCTATTTGAAGGGATGAACAGTGAGATGTAGAAATAGCACAGAATCCTTTTATTTTTACTTTCTTTGGTAGAGAAGAAGGGTCTTTTTTTTCAATGGCTATTTTTAAGCCTCTGATTTTAAAACTACTAGATCAAATGGCTCTGACTGTTCAACTTCTCTTCAGATACATCGTGCTATATTTAACATCCGTATTTGGGTAAATCTATTTTTGTGTCTCCACACATGTGTTTAAGTTACAAAGTAAGACGCAAAAATAAATAACGTAATTAATGACGGTGTGTTTTGTTTTCAATTTTGCATTCAAGTCTTCTTTATTCTCATATTATTTAGTGCTAATTTTGCAATATTAAATTCAATCAACTTTCTAGTACATCATTATGCACATTAAGTTTGGTTGTTTAGACAGGAAGAGGCGCAAGACATATCATCTCCAATGAAAACATTGCAGTGAAAATGCTGTCGTCTAAATGTTGTTGTTTGATTCCAGAAAGTTAAGGAGATTTTTTTTTTTTAATTACGACGCACACACTAGAAAAATGTGTGTGTGGTAATCAAGCTTTGCTTCCGTCATAAAACAAACAATGAGAATTTACGTGTTCTAAATGATGGCATAGCACAAACAACAAATCAAGGCACAATTGGTAAATCATTTTAGCGCTAGAATAAAAGTATAAAAACAAGTAGACGCTTCAAAACGAGGACCTCTCAATTAAATTATTCGCATGCTAAATCCATAAGAAAAGGTTTCTATTGTTATCATAAGGTGGGTACAAAGAGCTTATTTTTTGTTCTCCCTCCCTCTCCGTCTCTTTTACACATACGTAGAGTTTTTTAGACAAAAAAGTAGTATAATTTACTTTATATTATTACAAGTTTAAGTGTGTTGAATAACGCAAAGTTTACTCATTCAACCTACCTGTAAAAGGTATGAAGCCCGAGAAAAATTATTTTCATTCTCTGAGAAATCATTTTCATTCTCCAATAGAAGAATGAGTTACACGTTTTAGCAACTTAAATATCTGAACATATTTATATAGAAACACAAAATCGAAGTTTTTAGCTGTTTAAACGTTATATCAACTTATAACTGGGGTGAAACTTCCAACATCAAAATAATCAATAGCCTAATCTAACACTAACATATATAAATGAAGGCAAATTCGCTATGGATTTTTTAAAATCTGTAATTTAGATATAATTTAAGAACTATAGTGTGTAAAATACACATGTTTACATAAAATTGCTTTAAGTATTTTCTCAAGATAAGTATTTTTTACATTAATCAAGGGTTAATCATGCGAAAACTCTACTTCACCTAAACAAAATTTTCCGATAAATATTTAAAATTAGTTTAAAATATTTTAAAGTATATTTATTTAAGAGAAATTAAAGGAAGATTTTAAAACAGATTTCTAATATTTCCCTACATTGTTGAATTAAAATAAATTGCTTTTTAATGCGTTAGAAATATGAAATTACAACCCATAATCTTGTACTACCATTTCTACAACTAACTAAATTCATTTAGCAATAATTTTCTCAATGCTTCGTTATGCTTCATCTGCATATTGCATTCTTATTTCCGAAGCTTTAGAAGCTTGATTTAATAAAAATTGAAACAATCTGTTGAAACAATTTTCAAAATGTTATTACTTAAATCAGTTTAAAACTTCCAATTAGTTTCTTTTCTAAGTATCCGCAAGAACTAAATTTCTTGTTAAACTTTCAGAATGTTAAAAATACTTAATGAATTACTTCGTAAAATTAAGAACTTTTTTTAAAAAATGTTTAATTGGGAAAATTTCAAGCTGCGCT
>JAXGGA010008279.1:0-57839 GCA_038373865.1 Uloborus plumipes
AGTAAAAACTTCCCGCCTGGCAGGACTGAAAACAATTTAAAAGAACTATACATACAGGTTAGTTGTAGTTTGGCACAAACTTGGCGGGAAAACTCGATATCATAACTTTTTAAGGCTGAGTATTTACGGTTTTCTTGGCGGGGGATTTTTTTACAACACTGTTGTTTTTGGGGAGATATCGTTAACGGATGCACTATGAACAAAAATTAGTAGAGCAGAGCATAAGCTAAAGAGAAAAAGTCTCTTAGAATGTTCAATGCTGAGCAAAAATATATTTTAGTTCTTAGGAGGGTTTTTTTGGAAGAGCGATGACAATGTATTGTGTATGAGCGATGATGTTGAAAGAAAACTTTGTCTCGTTTATATTCTTTTTTCTTCAGGGGGGGGGGGCTAATAAGCGCCATCACCCAGGTTTTCGAATGATTGCATGATCTTCTCAGTGTTATTTGTCCTGAATGACATACGTATTTATTAATTTAAAAAAAAAGGTATTTTTTCCTCCAGGGGGGGGGGCTAATAACCTGGCCAAGGGGGGCTTAGCCCCCCTAAGCCCCCCCTTAACTCCGCCCATGCGCATCAAGTGTTCTTAACACTTGGTGCAAAAATGTTTTTCAACATGTGTGCTTGTGTGCAATAAAACCGAGTATTATTTCTACGTTTCTTAAATCGTTTGTGTTTTTTACCTGATTCTATGGATTACTATTTTGATGGCTGCACTGGAAAAATGTGAGTACAAATATTTGCGATTTTTTTACATACACACATCCACCACAACACCACAGTTCATGGTGCCTCGACCAGGATTCGAACCAAAATTGAAATTTTTGGATTCATTAGTTCGAAAAAAAAATTTTTTTGTGTGCATTTTTCTGTAATTGCTTTTGATTTTGAAAGATCATCATGGCTCGTAGAAAACAAGTATCAGCTGATGGTGGTCAGGCAATACAGAATAACCAAACGGGGAACAAAGTCACAAACACAAATTCAGTTACACATCAAGCATCATCAAGTAACATGGATTCGCAAAACAAAACTCCATTTTTGCTCAACGTGACTTCATTTTCGGGAGATCCAAGTGAAGTGGAGTATTTCATTGAACAAATTACAGACATTATAAGCATAAATGAATGGGATAACAAAAGAGGAATTCTTTATCTCAAAAGCAAATTGATGGGTGCCGCCTTAAAATATGTTCTTGAAACACATGAATTGCGTCGTGCAACCGAAGTTAACACAATCACAAATGCATTGTTGGCATTCTTTAAGCCCGTAAAACAAAAGTACACAATGAGAGATTTTCATTTCATTAGAAAAGATTCCTCGGAATCGATACTTAATTTGGCACACAGAATTCAACTCATTACTGCTTCTGTTTTTGATGTACAAAATACTGATGTTCTGAATGAAATTCGTCTACACAAATTTCTGTCTTGCATTGATCGGGATCTTCGTGCTAAAATTCTTGAACTGAAAATAACATCTTTTGATAATGCTGTGAAACAAGTCAATGCTATGCAGGAACTTATGTACACTGTACAATCCTACGATACTGACAAATTGTCTGAAGAACATGTCAGTACATTGGAAAATAAAATTGAATTGTTAGAAGAACAACTGAAGAACAAATTAGTTGAAAACAATGATGTAATTCAAGATAGCGTAAACAAACAAGATAATGAAGTAGAAAACATATATGCTTCAAGTACACGGTACAGAAATACACGAAACTTGAGATCAACTTCTAGAAAAAATGTTTGTTATTTTTGTAATCGTGTGGGTCATACTAGACTGAATTGTTTCTTATTTAAGAAAGCTATTGCTTCAAATACTCGATTTCGTAGACAGAATCAAAGTGGAAATTTTTCTACAAATTCCAATTTTTATAATCTTAGAAATGGAAATGCAAATTTTGTACCACTTGGTGATCGCTCCCGAGAAAATTATTTTGCATATGATTCTGATAATTCTAGAAATGATTCTAGGCGTTACAATTTTAGTAGACCACAGCATACAGATCATATTTGGCAGGATAATGCACAAAATAAATATGATAACAATGCTCAAAAACATGTTTCGAATTTATTGGACACCTCTTTTGGTCGTCAAAAAGAACATAAAATTAACTATAATGACCAAGGTACACAATCGTCTCCGAAAAGTCCTTTTGGGGGAACAGATGATAATAATACACAGGAGTGTAATCATTGGATGCCACTGGGTAGTAATAACACAAATGTCATGTATTATCCATGTGTGAAAAATTATGGGTGTCAACCAAGATCTTTATTTTCTGAAAACAACATTCAATCCCAGCAATGTCATGGTTTCGCTGGTAATCCGACTTTGTACACTGATACAATGCTCTCACAAGGAAAAACTGTTCGATATAACAAAAATGTTGAGGTACCTAAACAAAAATCTACTGGAAAAATTGTTTTGTCGAAACATTCCTCAGTACAAACTTCTCCATTAAAATGTAAACAAACTGTTGTTACACTATCACCGGAGGCTCAGGAATTTATTCCGTCTGCTGTGTTGAGTTCGAGTGATAATAATGATCAAAATTATTTGTCAAATAGGTTACCGCTCATCAAAATTCGAATTGGTACTCAGGATTTAGTTTGTCTGTGCGACACTGGTAGCACAATTTCAATTTTGAATCACGCTACTTTTCAGACATTTAAAGATAAAATAAAATATAAATTTTTATCTCGGCAACTGACAATTTCCACTGTTAACTCTCAAGTTGATTTCATATCTTGTGTTGAATTTTCATTCAAAATTGAAAATCAATTTTTCAGACAAAACTTCTTTACAATTAATATGAGAGAGGAATCTTCTTATAAAGCCATTCTAGGTTATGACTTTCTTTGCAAATATAATATGTCCATTCAAACAACTAAAAATGTTTTGATATATGACGGCATACACTTTCCACTTTTGAAAGATGATTCTGAATTATTTGTAAACAATGATACTCATCACGTCTCATCTCAACCAGTAAATAATATGGATATTAAAGTTGTAAGAGCATGTAACAAAATTTTGTTAGAGCCAGACTCCAATGCATATGTTCGGGTATATGTCGAGGAAGAAATTAAAGAACAGCAGTTTGTGTTCGGTTTAAATACCTCTGTTGAAAATTTACATGCTGATGAGCAAATCATCAAAATTGATTTATCCACTCAGAAAATTGAAAACCAAAAGAAAAGAACTAACTTTTATGTTTTTGTTGAAAATAAAACAAAACACAGAATACATGTAAACAAACACCAAAAAATTGGTTCATTGGCATACATTGAGGACATTAGGGAAATTGATGTTCCTAATGAGAATTTTGATGTGAATTTTATTCAAGCAACTCCTGAAGTTCTTGAATTGCGTCGCAAAGAGTTTGATTTGAAAAATTTTGACTTAAGTCATTTGTCAGGAAATGAACTAAAATTGTTTCAGAATTTATTGAAGGAAAACACTGAATGTTTTTCTAACTCTCTTAAGTCAATTGGACATACTGATAGAGTAAATGCTGATTTTAAATTTTTACATGAATACCCTATTAGAACTTTACCTTATCCTGTTCCTTATTATTTACAAGCTGAAGCTCAAAAACAAATTAATGAACTCAAAGAAGCAAATATAATCACACATTCATTATCGGAATGGGGAATTCCGGCGTTGCTCGTGAAGAAGAAACGAATCGATGATTCAGGTGTGAAAAAATATCGTCTAGCCTTAGATCTTAGACTGATTAATTCACTGATAGCTCATTCTTCCTATCCGTTGCCAAAAGTACAAGATATCATCAATTCTTTGTCGCAATACAAATACTTTACCACGATTGATCTTCATGCGGCATACCACCAAATTAATTTACCAGAACATGTCAGAGATAAGTTCTCGTTTGTTACACCTTGGGGTGCTTATTCTTTTTGTCGTTTGCCATATGGGGCACGTACATGCAGTTCAATTTTTCTGCATCTTGCGGACATTATATGTCAAGCTACTGGTAAAACAGCCATAATGGCCTTCCAAGACGATTTTGTCATAGCAAGTAATTCCAGAGATGAGATGCTAGACAAGTTAAAAGCATTATTCAAAGTTCTCCGTGAATTTAATGTAACCATCAATCCGAAGAAATGCACATGGTTTGTTGAAAACATAGACTATCTAGGATTTAACATTTCCAAAAATAAAATATTGCCCGTAACATCAAACATCCAGAAAATTGTGTCATTTCCCACACCGAAGACAAAACGTCAATTAACAAAATTCATAGGGATTTGTTCCTATTACAGAACTTTAATTCCTTGTTTCTCTGACTTGATACAACCTCTTAATCAGTTGACGCATCCAAAGAGACAATTTATTTGGAATGATGCCATAAACGAAAATTTTCAAAAATTGCAACAAGTTTTTTTTAAGAAACCATTCTTATCTCAACCAAATTGGAATGATGACTTCTATGTAAATACTGACGCTAGCAACTTCGCTATTTCGGGTGTGCTTATGCAAAAGAGAAATGATTTATTCGTGAGCCAATATTTAGAAAAGTGCCAATTTGAAGTTGGAGTTTTTTGAAAAAAAAAATTTTTTGCAGA
The DNA here is from genome assembly GCA_038373865.1 of Uloborus plumipes. Lineage (NCBI taxonomy): Eukaryota > Metazoa > Arthropoda > Arachnida > Araneae > Uloboridae > Uloborus > Uloborus plumipes. The sequence continues at coordinate 4,599 of JAXGGA010008279.1, forward strand.
AAAAAACTAATATTGGATTTTAAGTCTAAATTGGGTCTAAATGCCAGAAAATAAAAGGGGGGAGGTCAAGGAAGTTATTTACCCCCTCCTGAGATTACTCACTTTTAAGCCGTTACAGATCTGATGAATGTTACAGATCTGATGTTAATATGAGTTACATATTTGAGTTTATGCTTTCAGTATTCGTTAACATCTCTAAATATGATATCATTTCCTTGCATTTTTAACATAGATTTAAGATAATTACATTAAAATATATATATTAGGCTAAAAATCAAAATTCATTTAAAAAAAACATTTCTTGGAAATAAAAATGAGCGATAAGGTTTTTAGATAAAATAAATTATGAGGTTATCAAATCCAAGCTAATAAAACATTTGTTTTGTTTTGAAACAGCACACAACTTCAACTTTTTCAACACACAACGCTGCTGCTTGCTTTTCTTTAATTAGTTGCAGGAAATTTAATTTCTTGATCAGAAAGTCAAATTTAGCATGCTAGTTATTATCTAGTTATTTAACGAAGTTATGAGAAATTGAAGCACCAAAAATAAATAAATAAAAAAATAAAAAAATAATAATTAATTAACTAAATTTCTGCAGTGTCAATTTTTCTTATTTTACTAACTTCTATTGTTAGGTCATACAAACCACAAATGAAGCAATTGTACTAAAACTCATTGCTTTTCATTTTTTAAGAACAAAAATATTCAATATATATGGCTAAAACCTATGATTTTTGCTTTTTATAATTCTGAAACGTGTGAGTTAGTTTTGTAACATATTCGCTGTTTTTCAATGTTACCGCTCTGACTGTTACCGATCTGACAAACTGACAAAGTTTTTTTTTTATTTCCGAGTCGATCGCACTAAACCAAAATCAAACACGTGGTTTTTTCACTTGTAATAAAGGACTATACTTATATATAAAATATTTTTTAAAATAATAAAAACTGCGCATTTTAGAGCGTGTTACCGATCTGATGACTCAAATGACACACATTTTATAAAATCACTTTAAAAAATCTTACCTACAAATTTAGATGCAGAAATGCAAATTTTTAATTACGATTCGATAAAACATCCCACCAGGTACTCAGTATCACGTGGTATAGGTGCAGGAAATGATTTTGGGAGCCTAAACATAGATCGGAAGTTATTGTTACCACTCTGACGGCGGAACTTGGGACACGCTTATTTCGCATCGGCTAGAAAATCAGGAATCGATTAAAACAAAAATGAAGTAAAATATTAACAAAGGGGTAAAAATAGAATCGTTTTTTGTACAAGTGCGTTTTTTTGGGAAGTTAGAAAGTGCGCATGACCTGTTTGCATGCTAAGCTTTGCTACTTGGGACACGTTACCGATCTGATTTTTGATGTATAAAAACAATATTTTCTGAAGAAAAAAATATTTTTTTTTTCTGATGTTATTAGATGAAATGAAAGCAAAACTTATCTTCTTTCTGGGGAAAATTATTTTTTTAACTAGTTATTGAAATACTAGTGAAAATTCACTTGGGACTCAAATTGGCACTTTTCTAAATATTAGCTCTCGTACCTATATCGTACTTTAGCAAAATGCTTTTACCGGCTGAAACTAAATATCCTGCAATCAAATTGGAGTTGATGGCCATTGCAAAAACATTACAAGCGTTCAAAAGTTATATTTTCAATCGTCAATTTTATATTTTGTCCGATGCTAAAAGCTTAAAATTCTACAAAAAGACTTCTTCCCCTGCATCCTTAACAACTCGTTGGCTTATGGCAATTAGTGAATTTTCATTTATATTTTTACGCATTAAAGGCTGTGACAATTTACTTAGTGATTATTTGAGTAGGACTGATTTTTCAAAAAATACAATTGATATTACATCTAATAAGGAAATTTTATGTGACACTCAAATTAATCCGGTAGTCGACATAACTACTGAAGCTGATCAGACTTTTCCACAAATTATAGAAAAGGAAGCTGATTTTTCATTATCTAATCTGAATTCTAGTACTGTTTTGAACCAATGTATTAATGTATTGAATGTACTTAGTGAAGAAAAAGATGCATTGCTTGAAATAACCAACGCAACTTTTCTAAAAGAACAGTTAAAAGATAAAAAATTATCGGGTATCTATAATAACATTCTGAATCGTGTGGCTTCAGATAAACACAAGAAATTTTGTATTCATCCTCACACTCAACTCTTGATGTATTGCAAAGATAATTTATCAGAAAATGATCAAGAAAATTTGAAAGTTGTTGTACCTGACGCATTAAAGCCAAAAGCTCTTAGCATTGCCCACCACTCTCATTTTGGTATACGAAAAACTTACGATTTTCTTTCTAAAAACCTGTTTTGGGATAAGATGTATGTTGATTGTCTGAATTATTGTGCTAGCTGTACTAAATGCATTGTTGTGAAACCACATCGCTTGAAAAAGGCGCAGTTGATGGAAACTTACTCTCCATACAAATGCGGACAGCTAATTACAATGGATATCGTGGGCGTATTCTCAAATGGAAAGTATATATTAACAATTATAGATGCATTCTCCCGACACTTGGAATTATATGTGTTGAATAACATCACTGCGGCTTCTGTAGCTAGGGCAGTCTTCAAGTACGTCACGATGTTTGGTAGACCTGAACTTGTGTTGACAGATCTTGGTCGTCAGTTCAATTGTGAATTATTTGCAAAATTTAATCAGTTATTTAATATTCAATTAAGACATACCAGCAGTGCAAACCCACAAGCAAATAGTTTAAGCGAAAGGGTGAATTTAAGTTTAAAAAACTCCATAAATGCATTACTAGCTGCAGGACTAGATTTTGATTATGCGGTGGACGTTCATAAAGCATGTTATAACGCCTCAACTCACTCAACCATAGAATTTTCGCCAAACCTTATTCACTTTGGAAGAGAACTTTCTCTAATAACTGATGTTGTTAATTTCGACATTAACCCTTCTCTAGATTCAGCTTTTGAATTACACAAAATTTTGGAGCAAATGCAGTTTGTTTATCGGAGAGTTTATGAAAACTCTGTTGGCAAGAAATTAGCACACAATGAAAAACATAATTTAAATTGCAGACCACATAATATTAAGCCAGGGGATATTGTTTATCTACGCTCAAAAAATAAATTCAAACCATCAGTAAGTGGTCCATTTTTTTGCAAGAAACAAATATCTCAAGTATTAGTATTGATACAAACTCTAAATAATAAGTTCGCTCCAGTCACCAAGGTGCACGTAAATCGACTCGTAAAAATACAAAGAAGAAGACAAGAACTGGTTCAAAATGATCCAGTTAGCATGGAAAATTCAGTACCAAGTCCATCTGTTGAAAATGGGATTCCATCAATATCAACTGAAAATCTTCGAATTCCAAATAATAATAATGAGTCATCGGAAATACAATTAAATTCTCCGGAAGTCTCTGAATTAATTCAGAATGATCAACAGAAGTGCTTGTCAAACAGTAGACCTAGATCGCCCTACCAGCTCAGACAGAGAAAAAAATGAACTATGCCTATCTATCTCCCATCAGTTCTTCAAAAAAAAAAAAAAGTTTTTTTTTTCATGACTTCATGCAGTTTTATTAGTTTTTTTAGTTTGAATCTTCAGAAAGCCTGTTGTCTGATGGAGTTTGAGGTCACCGCATCCTGTCAGTGACTTGTTGGAGGACTCTACAGTACTCTTGCGTTCCTGTTTTGCTCATCGAGGTTGGCGCACCTCTACTGCTTTTAGGTGTCCGATGGAGCTTGACTGATGTGATTTCCTGGATGACATGGGCGGATGTCTTTCTGATGTGTTTTCGGGTTAGTGCCCTCTGCTAAACCCGGCTCCTTGTCCTATCCCGATGTCCTGCTTTTCTACTGAAGGATGATTTAACTTATGTTTAATATTTCCTGGCTATCCACTCGGATGATGTGAAGCATTCTTCAATGCAGTGACCTTTTTTTTTTTCAGACTAAAAATTGATAACTTGGACTTTAGATACCCATCATAATAGACTGAACACTTTTTTTTCTAACAAAGGTATCGTCTATTTTTCATCAAGTCAAAATAGAAAATTTTTAGTTTTTTTTGGCTGTTCTTTTCAGATATTCAAATCTTTGTGAAAATTGTTGGGATGATATTTCAGGTATGGTACTTGTAAAAAGTTACTTCGGTTATGGAGATACTGAATATTGAAGTGTAGAGAAATTTGGTATGAAAGTAATGTACTGTATATACTTGTAAATTTTATTTGAGTATTTTGCCAGCTTTGTTTGCTATTTAAAAAAAATGAATGAGTGCTGAGTTTGTGTGAAAAAGTCCTTTTTGGTGCTCCTTGTAAGGCTTTGCCCATGTTGAAATTCTGTGATCACAGTATAGTTTTGTTGCTTTTCCCCATTTTTGATTATTTTATATAAAGGTACATTCATTTTGGATATCAAAAATTTATAATGCACTAAATACCCTTATTTTGACTTCAAAATTATTTTCTAATTTGGCAAATATTTTTTTCTTATTAAAAATGATACTTTTCTTTGTACCTTGTCAAAATCTGACTTGCTTGGAGTACTGTTTGAGTTCATGGAATGATTAGTATAGTTTTGATTAAGTGATAAGTCACTACATGGCAAACTCTTTTTGTGTTTTTTTTTTTTTTGCATTTTTTAAATAGTTCATATGTCTTTGAAAATGAATATGCTTGAAAAACATGTTTGTTTAGATTTTTACTGGCCAGATTTTTTTTTTAAAGAGTCATTTTATGAAGTTTTGCATGCAAGTGTGTATATATGAAAACGAGTTCCTAAACCAGAGGATTATTAGTACTGTAAATTTTTGGTTTGATCATGATCATTTTGTTTAAATTTGTAAATATCTTTTGGCAGGCATTTTTGTGTTGGCAGGCATTATATGCGTTGAAAATATTTCTGTGAAAATTTTTGTCATTTGATTAAAAAATTGATTTGACTTGAAAATGATTAATTTGTGGCACAAATTTGTTTATACTTGCTTCAGTTAAACCATACTTGGAAAATTGAATGATGGATTTTGAGAAATGAAAATTTAGGTGCCAAATTTACATTTTGTAGGGATTGATATTGTATGCCAGCATGTGAATAATCCATCTTGTACAAAATTTTACGAAAAAAAAGAGAAGGAAGTTCTCGTGGATTTTTTTGGAATTGGTACATGATTTGTTGTGGATTTTATGGACATTGCACACTTGGAGATCATGTAAAATGTTTTTTGAATTTGCCAGCCTTTGCACATTTCATTTGTTTTTGTAAATAGTCAAGCCTTTCTTCAGGGTCGGACTGGCCATGTGGGCATTCGGGCAAATGTCCGGTGCGCCGCTCAAAAAAGCGCCGGTCGACAGTCGTCGTTTTTTTTTTTTTTTTTTTTTTTTTTTTTTTTTTTTTTTTTTTTTTATTGTATTAACTTTTACGAATTTTTGTCGCCTTATTCTCAGAATTAAAATCGAACATTATTCACACTTGAGTCAGTAGGCAGAAGCAGAAAACTCGAAATCAGTTTTTCTTTCTTAACATCAGGCGCGGCGGATCCAAGGTGTGGTTGTCCTCCCCTGAACAGGGGGGCTTTCAAAGCTTCAAGAGCGCGCCTTCGGCGCCCCATTCTCACCGGCCGAAGGCGCTCTCCGCACTTAAAATGTCAATACTGCTTCGAGCTTCAGCGCTCCCTTCTCACCGACCGAAGGCTCTTCGTAATTAAAACGCCAATAATGTTTCAAGCATCGGCGCCCCCTTCTCACCGACCGAAGGCTCTTCGTAATTAAAACGCCAATAATGTTTCAAGCTTCGGCGCCCCATTCTCACCGACCGAAGGCTCTTCGTAATTAAAACGCCAATAATGTTTCAAGCTTCGGCGCCCCATTCTCGCCGACCGAAGGCTCTTCGTAATTAAAACGCCAATAATGTTTCAAGCTTCGGCGCCCCATTCTCACCGACCGAAGGCTCTTCGTAATTAAAACGCCAATAATGTTTCAAGCTTCGGCGCCCCATTCTCACCGACCGATGGCTCTTCGTAATTAAAACGCCACTAATGCTTCGAGCTTCGGCGCCCCCTTCTCACCGACCGAAGGCTCTTCGTAATTAAAACGCCAATAATGTTTCAAGCTTCGGCGCCCCATTCTCGCCGACCGAAGGCTCTTCGTAATTAAAACGCCAATAATGTTTCAAGCTTCGGCGCCCCATTCTCACCGACCGAAGGCTCTTCGTAATTAAAACTTGAGGTGAGAAATATCTGGTTAAATTACCCAGGCTATCAATTCCAAGATATTTTGATTAACAAAATGGCCAGGGACGTCATTTCGAAATTTTCCGGGGGGGGGGGGGAGGGTGCATACACAATGCAAAATTTAGCAAAAAGTTGCAAAAACCACGCCCACTTATATGCCAATATATTGATTTCCCAAAGTCAGGGGGGGGCAATTGACCCCTCTGCCCCCCCCCTTAAATGCCGTTCCTGAAAATGGCCTAAGCTTTTACATTCAGATCAGAGTTATTTTTATGTGCAAATTATCTGAGAAAAATTACCAGCACTGTACAATACACTCTTTATAAACTTCATTTTCCAATTTCAGAAAAGTATAGTTTATGTCGTTTGAAATAAATTCATGGGTAGTGTTAGGATTGGGTGCCATAAGGGTGCCTGGTCAAAGGATCTGATGTCCACGTTCACCCTATACGAATGTTGCTTCAGGCACCCGCGCCTGTGGCATCCTGTGTTTGCGCGAATCGTCTTGTTACCCTCTCTCTTCTCGCCCAAGTAAAAAAATTAAATTAGCGATTTTCTGTTGTTACGTGTTGACTCATCTGCAGAAAGTAGTTGTGACGTTTATTAGAAAAACATCTTATAATTTTTATTTTTTGTTATTCCGCCTTCTTAGTGAAGGGGGATGGGAGGGAGGGGTTTCAATTGACATTTGATATTTAAAAAACTTTATAAAACATTGTCAGACATGCACATAGAAGATAGGTCGTAATTTTCATTGCATCAAGATTTTTTCTTAACATGGGAGGAGGGAGGGATTACTTGGTATTTTATGGGTCTTACTGGATCTATATCTATACTGGATATCTATACTATCTACTATATCTATACCAAGGCCGTATCCAGAGGGGGGGGCCCGACGGGCCCGGGCCCCCCCCCCCCCCCGAAACCCGAAATGTTTTATAATGTAAAACAGAAAAAAAGTTTTCCTTTTTTTTAAATTTAAAATAGCAAAAAAAATGTTTTTATTTTCCCCCCTTTTAACTATTAAACGAGTGAAAATTTGAAAAGTACAAAAAAAAAAAAGGAAAAAAAAAACAAATTCTCATTAGCTGCAAAACATACTTGAAAACAAGACTCTCATTAGCACTTCCAGCTCTCTTTCCCAAATCAATTCAGGCTCAAAGCAAGTTACTTATCAGTTTGATCGGCGCCCCCCCCCCCTCCGCCATAAAACTTATAAAACTTACACCACTCAGATTTTTACCCCCTAATCGCCGGGCCCCTAGTTTCCGACTAGGCTGAGATTGCTTCTCACCGCCCTGATTTAATTAAGAGGGTACTTTGTTGGTCCCCATTTATAAGCATTTGTAACCCTCGAGGGATTTTAATAGCTAAACATGTCTTCAATCAACAAGACCACACAAAAACAGATACGTTTTCTGCTTTGTTGGACGCTCACCAAAATTAGACAAAAGTTACTTGTAATGCAAAAATCATATTCCAGCATTTTTTGTAGCATATTTTCAAAAATAATTTTTTGTGACTCACATGTTTAATTTCTGACTATTCACTAAATACCTAATTCAGTATTTTAGAAGTTACTTTGTACTTGATTCCTCTATTAATTTGTTTAAGCAAGAGAAAAAATATTACCTTACCTGTATTCTTTTTCGTTTTCTGCAGTACTAGTGATTAAAAGAGAAATCGTCGTTATAAGTATTTTTTAATATCTATTTTTAATCTTTAAAAGATGTGTCTTTCAAAGATTTAACAATTTCGTAAGACTGTCCAATCAACTATTAAAACGTCAGAGACTGGAAAGTGCAAATGAAATGCTTTAAAGAATTTTAACTGTTCTAGAGTCTTTGAAAATCACTAAATACCTTTTTGAAACTCCTTTAAAAGTGCTTCAATCCTATTTCTTATCAAATAATTAAACTATGAATTAACTAAATGGCCAGAATTAGGGATGCACCGATTAATCGGCAGTACCGATTAATCGGCCATAATCGGCCACTTTGCCGATTATTGATAATCGGCAAAATTGGGCCGATTAATCGGCGGAAAAAATATTTTTTAAATATTATTTTTTAAAGTTAACCATTACTAAGAAATTATGACGAATAATTTTATTAACAGTAATAATAATCCTCATCGTTGATGTAAAGTTTTTAACACATTAATTCTCCTATTTTGAATAAAAATACACATACTTAATGTAGCAACATTTTTCATGCGTCGATACTTTTCTCCTTGCTTTTAGATAATCTTCAATTTTCACAAAGAATAAAAGTCTTGAATTACATAGCTATTAATAATTGAAAAATTGAAACTGAAAGAACTTCAAAATTGGATTGCTCACCATACAGACTCCCCTCCTTTTTTTTTTTTTTTTTTTTGAATTTTCATGTCTAGTTTACATAATTAGCAATGTGGTAATGCAATATTATTGACAATAATATGAAAATTAGTTCAATGAAATTTGATAAAATTTTGAAATTATTTTAGGAAAATTAGGAAAATGGAAGAAAAAATGAGGAACTATTTCAAAAGTTAGAATTGTAAAAAAAAACGAAGAAAAAAGTGTAACGGTGAAATTGGTATACGAAAACACCATTTTAATCTTATCGGCTTACGATTAATCGGCGATTATCAACTGCCGATTAATCGGTAATCGGTAATCGGCCAATTTGCTTATCGGTGCATCCCTAGCCAGAATGTTACTCTCTCGTTAATTATTTTTTGAATCTCTACACTATTTCTTTTAAAGAATTTTATGTGTTTTAGCTATTGGTTATTTTATGTTACTAAGTGCTGTGTCTGTCGGTGAGTTGGGGAACTGATCAAAAACTACGATGTAACTATAGTGAAAACCTTTGTAAGTATTAAGTAAGTGATAATGTGTTAATCTTTTCTCCTCCCTTGTCCTTCCTCTCTGTCGCTTAATGTTAATCATTTGTTAAACTAAACATTTTTTTATGCTTTGATTAATCTTAATTTGCAAAGGAATGCAGAAAATTTATGAGATTGTTGTTTGCCTACTTTTCCAACATGTTTTTGAAGTCCCAATTGCCCCATAAAAGGCCTCAAAATGCAGAATTTTAAAACTTTTTTTAAAAAATTTGCCCGGGGGAGAAACCCCCGGACCCCCTAAAATTACTGATATTCTACCTAATTTTAAAAAGTTCTCATTGCATATCTCTCTTGATATCCCTACCAGGGTTGCCAGATTTACGAACTGTAAATACGGGACAGGCGTCTGGGGGGGGGGGGGGCTGAATGAAGTCTAAAGGGTTGAATTTTTGCAACTTTAAATTTAATATCAAAGGTTTCTCACAAATATATATGAAGAAAAAAATACATAATGCGCTGCGCATGTAAAGGAAAATTACAATTTTTACCTTTGCATAGTTATTTTCCTTTACGAATATTAGTTTTTGCTGGTGAGCAATTTAGTTTTTCTTTTTCAAGATGCGAGACGCACAAATGGGAAAGTTTGAATTTGTGCAAAATAATTTGTTGACTTATAAACAAAAATTTTGATTACAATTGAACAGACATTACTACCTGAATTAACTATAGGAAGTTAACCTGAAACAAATTAAAATTTAGTATGCAATGTCTTTAGGGAAAAAAACTGAGCATTTTTTCAATACTATAACATAATAATTATTCTAATATGATGTCGGAAAATTCCATTTTTTTAAAAATTATATTTGCTACTTGCTTTCACTGCTGCTATAATTTTTTCTTAGTTTTGATGTGTCTTTATAGGTTTTCATATAGTTCATCGCAATTTATATTTCTGTCATTCATTGTAAAAATTATGTATTTTCATATTTTTAAATGCGTATTTGTCTGCTTAAAGGAATAACATTTAGTTACATCTTTTAGAAAAAAGCAAAGCAAAGCACATTTGCAAAAATATATATCTAGTGACAAATAGTAGCTAAACACTTATCTTTCCTTCATAAGGGAAAATTTGAGAATGGCCTTATAAAATAAGGCGTAACTGAATCATTAACAGGGAGCTGCATCCCTTTTGCTATGAACGACGCGTTTGTTGAATTGATTGTCACAATAATTTCTGCTCTAACTGAACAGAACACTAACATTACTCTTCAGAACAGAAAAACATTATGATTCAATCAATTTTTTTATCCCTCAATTTCACATTTTTTGTGTTACTTTATTTTTTTTCTGAACATTCTGTTTCGTTTCGCAAAATGTTGCTTCAAACTAGAATACGGGACTTTAGCCGTCCCGTATCAAGGTTCTCCGGGACGCGGGACAATGTTTTAAAAAACGGGACTGTCCCTTGAAATCCGGGACGTCTGGCAACCCTGACCCCTACCCCCAATAAAGGTCAGTTCAATAAAATAATAAGAATAAGGAAGAATAAAGAAATGAAAAAAAAAAACACGCACGCACACCCACATCAAACATCGGGGGAGGGGGGGGGGCAGCTAGAAATTAGACTCATAACACACGCAAAAATGTATGTGTGTTTGAGCAATGTGCGAAACTGGACCCCTCCCGAAATTTTTTTCTGGATACGGCCTTGATCTATACTGGATCTTATGCTCGTTAAACCTATAGCTGCCGGACCTTGGGTCCCTCGGATCGCAAGTTGCGCCACTCTAAAAAGCGCCGGTCGACAATCGTCTTTTTTTGCATTAATTTTTATTCGTTGAAGAGAATAGCTTTATTTTATTTCCTTTTTTTTTTTTTTTTTTTTTTTTTTTTTTGTCGCCTTGAATAACATCTAACATTATTCACACCAGGCACAGATTCAAGAGGGGGGGAGGGGCAATGGTGACAACTGTCCCTCCCTGAAAAAATGAGGGGGACGCTTCCAAAGCTTCAAGGGGGCTCCTAGGTGCTCTCCAGACTTAAAACGCCAATACTGCTTCAAGCTTTGGCGCCCCTTCTTACAGCGCTTACAAAGCCGCTCTCTCGGCTTTGGAAGCGCTTTCAAGCTTCTGCGCCCCTGAGGGGGCGCTTCCAAAGCTTCACGAGGGCGCCAAATTCGCCTGCGCTCTGCGTACACTTAAAACGTCAATACTGCTTTCAAACTACATAGACCCTTAACACTCAAACACTCAGAAATAATTTTACTAAAAAAATAAGTTTTTAAAAGAACATTTACAAGCACAGCTAAAAAAATTGATGAGTACTCAATCTCCCCCCTCCCTCCCCGGGGCTTTAAGTAAGCAAAAAATATTCATAGCTTCCTCAATCTCATCAATTTGTTAACTGCAGGCTTTCGCTTAATTTAACTTTGTTCTTATATTTTACGCTAGTGCTACTGTTATTTTTATATTGTTTTTGTTTTTCAAAATGCAATTTATATAGCGTTTTCAATTACATTTCAAGCAGTGGCGTATATAGCCCCCCCCCCCCCCCCCGAGGAGTGCATGACGTTTGAGAGCTCACGATCCAGAAAAACAGCACGATAAACTACACGGGGAAAATATTTTTTATAGTTTACTACGCAGTGGGGGCGAACTTACAAATCTTGCTGAGGGAGGGAGGCGCACCTAAGTCTATTTCACGCTATACGTTTCGAGCATATGCATTAGTGAATAATTTATTTTTTTGTAGTAAAATATAGCATGAGCGTGACGAATGTCAGTTGGAAAGTCCAAAACCAATAGGTTTTTTGGACCTTTTGTCTGGCGGACCTTATGTTCCTTGGACCTTATGGCCATTGAACCTTATGTCTGGCGGACCTTCTGTCTCTCAGATCTTCTATCCCGCGGACCCTTTGGAAGTGGATCTTCTGCTGTTCGTGGACCTTTTGGTTTTGGACCTTTTAGCCGGATCCCGAGCGTGACACAAAACTGTTGGTTTTGAAAACGAATTATTAAAGTCTTTAAAAAGAAAGAAAAGATATTCGAAAAATAATTATTCTCGTTCTCAACCTGTTTGGAATGGGACGCGTTCGCGTACTCTTAAACGGCGCAATATATTAGTTTTATTTCTAAATTTAGGGGAAATGTTTCGAAATTTGGTACAAAAGGAAGAACATGTTTGGAGAAATTATTTGTTTTCTTAACTGGTTCTCAACCTGTGTAGAATAGAGGTGGAGCGCGTCCGTGTCCCCCTAGGGGCGCAATATCCGCAACTCGTGTGTTTTCCCTCTTTATTTAGGGGAAACGTTTTGAAATGTGGTGCAAAAGAATGAAAATGGTTAAAAAAAATATTCGTCCTCTTCACCGGTTCTCAAGGGATGGGGCTCGTCCACATCCCCTCAGGGGGATGTCTGCAAGTTTGTGAATTCTCTAAATTTAGGAAGGACATTTTGAAATTTAATTCAAAAGAAAGAAAATATTCAGAAAAATTATCCCGGTCACCGGTTCCGCACACCCCGTTAGGGACAGAATAACTTGTAATGTATATTTTTCTTTAAATTTAGGGAGAAAGTTTTGGAGCAGGATGCGAAAGAAAGAATGATTTGGAAAATGTATTTGACTCACCCACGATTCTTATGTCAAATTTTATTGTATTAAATTTTATTACTTGAAAAAAAAAAAAGATATTTTCGCTTGGAGTAGAATATAGAAAAGAAACAAGCTATTCAGACTTCCAACTCTCAGTTTCCTTCCCACACACTATGGGAGGTCTTTACCACTGATAACGATTCAGCTGATAACGATGTTGTACAATGTAAAAGTGCTTCGTTCTCAGAATGCACCATTTCTGTCATTGATTTTGTCTGTGTGCGCAGATTACCCCCATGACAGTTTTATTGAACTCATTGCTTAGAGCCCTTCCGCATCTGACATCTTGAACTGGAGCTGGAAACCATGAGCTTGTTGGAAACCAATGCTTTTTTACAACCGTTTAAATGGTCTAAGGTGGACAAGGGCGGGAAAAGTTGGGGAGGGGTTGGGGGTGATTGTCAAGATGGTAATTAGGCTCCGGCGCCATGTTCCTTGGCCGTGTTCATTGTGCGTAGAAAATGTTTCATTTTAATCTTTGACACGACGAGGAGACGAGGGGGTATTAGCTTTCCTAAAATTTTCCCGAAATGCGTTTTTGAGGAGTGTATTTAAACTAACTATACAACAATTATTTGGATGCACTTCAAAATGTAAGTAAAAATAATGATAAACACATAAATATATGCATATTTAAATATATTGATTTACTGCAATTATTTATTGTAATTATTTATTTGAACTATCTTGTTAACAGAATACTAATGTTAAGATTTGCTATCTATCTTTTTTTTTTTTTTTTTTTTTTTTTTGTCCTAAAAACTGTCCAGTTACTAATCCTTCACAAAAATAAATAAATAAATAAAAATTATAATTATAATATTTTGATTTATGATTATTATACAGTAGAGTATAAAAAAAACTTTATTTTGTTCGGTTTGAAAATTCAAAATTTCAAATTAATAAAAAGTTGCCCCAACAGACGCAAAGTTATACAAAAAGTTATACAAAATCACTCTTTCCCTCGCTGTATATACTTTTTTTATTAAGTTTTTTTTATATTTTTCGAAATAAGGGAGAAAAAAAAAGACTGAAGCATTAAAGAGAATTTTTCGTAATGTAATGAGAAATAGAGGTTGGAATGCATCGCCCCCCCCCGTTCATTTTTCGAAATTGAAACCTTACAAATGCTGTTGATATCTTACTCAGAGGGAGTAGGGACGTCATTTCGAAATTTTCCAGGGGGGGGGGGCAAAGGGTACATACACAATGTAAAATTCACCAAAAAGTGGAAAAAACCACGCCCACTTTTATACCAATACATTGATTTCCCAAAGTCAGGAGGGGGGCAATTGACCCCCTGCCCCCCCCCCCCAAACGACGGGTCTGAGAGGGAGTTTGACGGCTCTTCCGCGGAAATGTTCGAAATTGTTGCTCCAAAAATGCTGTTTTGGAAGATCTTTGGTGTTGCAAGTAGAGAAAAAATTCGCGGCCCACGTTCGGAATTTTTTGAATTTTGTAGTCTTAAAATCGCTTTATAGGCGATCTTTGTTAGTAATAGGGGAAACGAATTTCGATGGAGATTCTGAATTTTGATGAAATTAGGACTTAACAGGGAAAAGTATACTGTTGAAATCTCTCCTTATTGTTAAATGTGCTGACCATTTTATCGTGCTGACCCCACCAATGTCTAAATATCATTAATATTGTAAATGAATATAGTGTTTCTATATTCATTTACAATATTAATGATAATAACTTTTTCACATATTAAGCTGCTTTTTAACTATATTTTTGCTGTAACGAATTTATCACTGACCGTTTTCACTATACATTATTATTCATTAGTTTTACTTTAAAATAGCAATCAACCACTATGCAAATTATAACACGGTTTTCTCCTTACTTACCCAATACGATCTGCCTACAGAGGTTATTAGCATAAAGAGATTTCATCTTTTTTATCTTTTTTTTTTTTTTGGTAGTTGCATTGGTAATTTTAGTTGTTATTCACGTTTGAGATTCAAAATTTCTATGTAATACTTTTAGTACTTTTTAAGTCTCACTGATTTTTAATGTGTGCCGATGTGAATAGCGTAATAAACAGCAACTATTTCTATCAGAGATACTAACACGGCTATTATGGGATCACTGGAATATGTTTGATCAAATTGAGTTTCCTTTTTTGTTCCATGTCATAGTGTCAAAATTTTATTCCCCGATTTAAGTTAAACCCCCATTATCTTTTCCGTAAATTGCTTAAACTCTGGACTGGTAGTTTTTCAATAGTAGACATTTTGCTCGCCGATAACAATATTAATCATTCTTAGGTCAAAGCTAGATTTTTTGTCGAATAATGTTGAAGATGTACCACGATTTCCAGTGATCTACAAGATGACTAGTGACGGACACAAGCTTCGGGCCCGTCGCAATGCGTTTTTGGGGGCCTCTTTGTCTATCATAGGACAATGTAAAACATTTATATTATGCATTTTTTATTCAATTTGGAGCCCCTACGATCATTGGGGCTCCAAACACTTGCGACATCTGTGACAAGGTAATAATGAACTTAGTAAACTTTCTAAAATTCAATTATTTTTAATGAACGTAATAAAAATTAAGTTTCGCTTTCGAAATTCATTTTCAGAAAAGATAGGGTTGACTTGATCACATGTCGCCTAGGAAAATTGCGAGAAAACTAGTGTACGAGCTGATTTATCCATCTTTCAATGCTCACAGTAAAACAATTCGTCGGTTTTATACATGATACAGTGCCCGCCGCTAATAAAATCACTGGATTATAAAATCAGCCGCTTTATAAAATCAAATCTGGAAGAATAGAATCATTTATTTTACCATAACATTTTAAACCAACCTTTAACAAAATCATGAGCGCCGTTTTATAAAATCAAGTTTTTGGACAGTATATGTTAAAAAAAAGGGGGGGGGGGCAACGCTTATCTGAATAAAAACAGAATTTTCTTTCTCTTCAAGATTACAGAGGTTGACAGTTGAAATCATTCAGTTTGAGTGAAAATCGCTCACTAGAAAAACGTGCCTTAACGTCAAGATTTAAGAATGATCTTTACTTTCAAATTCTGTTTCTCAAACAATAATAAGTCAATATTTTAAAAGACTAGTGCAATTTAAAAAATGTACTTTTTACATTTGAGTTAAATTCGAACTGTACTTTAATTAACTGAATGTTATTTTGTGAAAACTTTAAAACCTTTTCTTTTTGTAATTTTATGTATGCCGGTTTATAAAATCAAACATCCTCGGAACAAATGTGATTTTAATAAGCGGCGGGCACTGTACAAGTTAGTTAGCAATTTTTATTAATGTCGCTTGATAAAATTTAGAAAAAATGCTTTACAAGTCCCTGATCAATTTTATTTTTCAAGAAAGCAAAAATTATTAATTTAAAGAAATAATTTTTCTAAAACAATGCTATTTATTAATTGAAAAATATTAGTTTAATATTTAAATTCATTTTAGATTGTTTATTTTCAATAATTAGATGATTAGTCCATGCAATTAATTATGCAGTTTAGTGTATAATTGACATATTTTAATTTTAATAATTATTTATCTTGAAATTAATTAATTAATTAATTAATAATTAATGTAATTTTAATTAATATAATTGGAGAGGCGCCGGTTTTTTCTGGATGCCCGCGCCGAATTTCATTCCCAGTCCGACCCTGCCTTTCTTTAGTTACTGTCAGCAAGAGTGGCTGAGGGTTTTTTTTTCTTAGTTCTGTTTAAAGGGGGAATGTGGTATTAATCATCCCACACTTTCTTTGATTTTATTTATCTTGCAATGCAAATCACAAAAGATTCCTAATTATTCACTTTCCTTGCCGTTAAAAAAAAGAAATGCTTGGCTGGGCTAAAAATAGCTTTTCTGTTCACGCTAATTTGTTCCACTTAGTACCGAAGTCTAACTGCCACTGTTTTGATCTTATATGTGCAAGGCACAACGGTTTTTCTTTTGGAATGTTCGAGAACATTCTTTTTCAACTGTCATTGTTTTTCTAGCGTGGTAAATTTCTGGAGATTTTTTAGTTGAGCTTGAGTTTTTGATGTGTGTGGACGCATCAAGTGTTCTTAACACTTGGTGCAAAAATGTTTTTCAACATGTGTGCTTGTGTGCAATAAAACCGAGTATTATTTCTACGTTTCTTAAATCGTTTGTGTTTTTTACCTGATTCTATGGATTACTATTTTGATGGCTGCACTGGAAAAATGTGAGTACAAATATTTGCGGTTTTTTTACACACACACATCCACCACAACACCACAGTGGCTACCCAGATTTTCAGAAAAAATAAGGCCATTAGTCCAGAAAACAACTTTTCCTCTGTCTGAAGAAGCTATTTCTACAATTGAAAGTCTAAAAAACAGAACTAGTAAATGCATCTATGGCTGCCATTGAAGATGACGTTGAATTTACTGTTGAGACCGACGCATCATAATTTGCAATTGCGGCAACATTAAGTCAACTTGGCAGACCAGTAGCATTTTTCTCAAGAATCTCCATATATTATTTCTCTAAGCCGAATCCTATACCCGGTCGAAACTCGCTCATTTCTTTATCGAATTGCAAGAAAATTTATGATTTTGAAGCTTATCCCGCGGGCTATTGACGAAAATTAGACCCACCCTCTAAAAAGTGTCGGTTCGTTTTTTATTCGAACTTCAATTTTTGGGCACAAAATTGACTCTATCTAGCAAAATAATTGTCGTATCGTCTCCATTTTGATTTCATTCGAAAGATTAAAAAAAATGCGTTCTTTAGAACGTTTCTCCGCTAGCGCCGCGTAACGAGAATCTCGAAAATCCACGTTTAAGCGACTTATAACAACGCCTCCTAAATACTAAATGCCTATAACATTTGCTTCGCTACCGTAGAGATGTGTTCAACATTAAACGCCACCTTGCGGCAATCCGATGATGTCGTTGTTATTTTTCGATTCGTTAATTTTTAAATTTAAATTCAGAAATGAACCAATCGTTAATTTTTGGAAGAACTCCGGTAGATGGCAGTGTATCGTGAACCAAGGGAACTTTTCAGCTATTGGCGATGGATCCAAACAATATTCGAGTTAAATTTTTTGATTGGTTGATTTTTAAATTTAAATTTAGAAATGAACCAATCTTTAATTTCTCTTTCTCGAAGAACTCTGGTAGATGGCAGTGTATCGTGAACATAGAATGAAATCTTGCTCTGTGCTAAAAACCGGGAAGTTTCAGGCATTTAGTATTTAGGAGGCGTTGCTTATAAGCGATTGATAAGTTTGAAAAAGTTAAATTTTTTGCTAAAACGTTAAAATCGTTACATTGTTGTTCAAATCAATTTTAAATGCGACATTTCAAGCCAAGGCTTAGCTCGGTAAACCTTAATTGTAACTTTTATGGTTTCAAAATACTATGGTAGTTTTGCGATAACGTCAGAACGACGGCAGTAGATGGCGATGTTGTGCAAATGAAGTCAATAAAAATTGTCATATTAAATTTTAAGTTTAGAGTTTTTTTTTTTTTTTTTGCGGAATTCCGCACGGGTCACCTAGTATTAAATAAATCAGAATACCGGCATTCCTCAATTGAAAAAGAAGCATATGCCATAGTTGAGTCTCTGCGACACTGGCAACACTACCTTATTGGAAGGCACTTCAAAGTAATTACTGATCAGCGCTCCGTTTCATTCATGTTTGACCAGCAACACTCTGGCAAAGTCAAAAATGAAAAGATATTGCGATGGCGTTTAGAACTCTCTTGCTATAAATTTGACATAATTTATCGCCCAGGCAATCAAAATGCATCTGCTGACGCTTTTTCCCGAATAAGTGCTTATTTGAATCCTGTTCATGACCTTAAAACTCTGCATAACGTTCTTTGCCACCCAGGAGTAACTAGAATGAATCATTGGGTACTAGCTAAAAATTTACCGTTTTCAGTTGAAGAAATACGAAAGGTAACTAATTCTTGTCATATTTGCGCTGAATTAAAGCCTCGATTTCACAAAAACGTAGGAAACCTAATAAAAGCAACGGCGGTCGAAAGACTGAATTTAGATTTTAAAGGGCCTTTACCAAAGCGAAACAGAAATCAATACCTGTTGACAATTGTAGATGAGTATTCGAGATTTCCTTTTGCGTTTCCTTGCTCTGATGTTTCTTCAGCAACTGTGATAAAGCATTTGAAGCATTTATTCAGTATTTTTGGAATTCCTGCTTACGTACATACGGATCGAGGTGCAAGATTTATGTCGCGGGAGCTGAAAGTTTCCTTAAACTCTAAAGGCGTAGCAACAAGTAGAACGACTCCCTATAACCCTCAAGGTAACGGCCAAATCGAAAGATATAATGGCATCATATGGAAGACGATAGGGATGCACCGAGTAGCATTTTGCCGAGTACCGAGTACTCGGCCTTTCACTACTCGGCCGAGTACCGAGTTGCCGAGTACCGAGTACCGATTGTTTTTTAAAAAATCATTGACATAGAGCGGTACAGGGTTAGAAATCATTAAAAAATTTTACTGGTCTTCTCGACCAGTGAGCAGGAATATATGCTGGTTAACAGACAACATCACTGGTCCATCTTAAATCATTAATCACATTTTTTTTCTTTAAAAAAAATGGTGGTCCTTGGATTGTTTTTATGGTGATTCGCGGCGAGTTTTACTGGTCTGGAACCAATGGACCAGTAGTAAATTCGAACCCTGACATATGAACTGATGATTGGAATGGACCTCTATATGATAGTTCTTAGAACAAAAATCCCACTGAATTTAACTTATGCATTGTTTAAAATATTTTATTTATTTTGTCAAAAATTTTAGAAAAAAGTTATTTTTAAAATGAATAAATATTAAGTATCAATTAAGTTGGAATTATATTAATCTATTATTGATTAGTTCTAATTCTCTAAACTTGTTCGTCAAAAAAGTTCGTCAACTTTCTGGCAGTGCTTTGATGAAGTCTCAAATGCACAAGAAAATGTCAATAGTAAAAATACCAACACTGAATTCGAATACGAAGAGATGTTAAAGAAAGAGATGGAGTCTTTTTTTTCTGGAGAATTACTAAATAGAACAAATAGTCCTTTTGCTTGGTGGAAAAAAAATAAAAGTTTCCTATCTTATGCAAACTAGCAAAAAAGTTTCCTAGTGCACCTTCAACTAGTGTGTACAGCGAGAGGGTTTTTTCCGAGGCAGGTTATATTTGCAGCAGTCTGAGGAATAAGCTTTCACCAGAAAATGCTGAAAGATTAGTCTTTTGCACCATAATTTAAGATACAACAATTTCAATTATTAAAATATTTTACTGGCATTTTCCCTTTTTTTCATTGAATATTAGACTATCTTTTTCTAACCCTAATAAAAATGACTTAATTTTACTTCTCTGTGTTATCACTATGCCACAAGTTTGAATCTGCAAAACCATGATTTTAAAAATTCGTAATCTAAATTTTTAATGATTAGAAATATATTGGAATATGACTGAAAGTTTCTTTTTAATGAGTTTATTAATATTCATCTTAAGGATCACTTGGACTGTTCTTGACCAAAGGTAAGTTCCCCTACACCAATATGCGATATGAAAAAGTTAATTACATTTGCACATTCTTAGTTAATTTTCATACTTATTTGGTATTATAACTTTTTAAAAACTTATACGTAGAATTCAGTCATATTTTATAAATATATTAATTGCAAATGATTGCATTATATATATATTTGCATATTTTTAATTATTGAAAAACGTGTCTTGAACTATTCAATTTTCTACAACTACTCGGTATCGGCCGAGTACCTGATCCAAATTTGGCCGAATACCGAGTACTCTGCAAATTGGCCGAGTAGGCCGAGTACCGAATATTTACCGAGTACTCGGTGCATCCCTAGAAGACGATAACCTTAGCACTTCGATCAAACAACATGAAAATTGATCAATGGGAAGAAGTTCTAGATATGATTTTACATTCCTCGTTCTCTTCTCTGCACTTCAACTAATGTAACTCCTCATGAACGCATGTTTAATCACCAGAGAAGGACAGAAAATGGTAGGTCAATGCCCACTTGGTTGACTGAGAGCGGTCCGATTCTAATGAAAAATTATCTTCGAACTAGTAAATTTGATCTACTTGTGCAAGAGGTTCAACTGGTCGAGTCTAATTCTACATTTTTACATATAGCTCGGAAAATAAGTGATCAATTGTTCTTTAACTTTAGTCATACAAAATATAGTCTTCACCAAACATTTCCAAGTTGAAATTAAATTACCCTTGCATTTGGGGGACGACAAGAAGGGCGTTGAAAGAAAAACCGCTTTTTGACCATAACTCTTCGAAAATAGCTCGGAATAAGCTATCAATTTCAGTAATTAATTAGCATACTATGTATAATTACTGTACAAATTTTTATGAACGTACCACTCTTACTTCTGAAGATATGAAACATTTTTGAAAAAACGGCAATTTTATTTGAAGGGTTTTTGCTCATAACACGCAGAGTTTTTGATCAAACCTTATCACAACTTCAGGAAAGATGACAAAATACAAGAGAAAGAACATACTAAAGCGGTAAATAAAAATATTAAAAATTCGATGAGATATGAACGTTAAAAGGAAATAATTTTTCACGGCGCATGCGCGAACGACAGAAATTTATAACTACAAAAATATTGTAGCCTGATTTATACTGCATCTTATAAAAAAAGTTTCAGTTGAATATCATGAAAAATGAAAAAGATATCAGCGATCTAGTGAGCTGTATTTCATTCATTTGCAGACAATACATAAATAGTGAGGGTCTGTCCACAAAGAGCTATTTTTAAATTAAAGGTTATTGCGTCGTCTTTCAAAACCAACGTTTCAGAGGGTGTCCGGATACTTTTGGAAACCTACGTATAAGGTCTTTTTGGCCGAACAGACGAAATGTGACTTCTGTGCTGAATATAAATTTTCAAACTGTATACAATTTAACATTGAAAAAAAAATGATCGATTGTCACCACACTATTTGTGGACAACCCCTCACTATTTATGTATTGTCTGCGAATGAATGAAATACAGCTCACTAGATCGCTGATATCTTTTTCATTTTTCATGATATTCAACTGAAACTTTTTTTATAAGATGCAGTATAAATCAGGCTACAATATTTTTGTAGTTATAAATTTCTGTCGTTCGCGCATGCGCCGTGAAAAATTATTTCCTTTTAACGTTCATATCTCATCGAATTTTTAATATTTTTATTTACCGCTTTAGTATGTTCTTTCTCTTGTATTTTGTCATCTTTCCTGAAGTTGTGATAAGGTTTGATCAAAAACTCTGCGTGTTATGAGCAAAAACCCTTCAAATAAAATTGCCGTTTTTTCAAAAATGTTTCATATCTTCAGAAGTAAGAGTGGTACGTTCATAAAAATTTGTACAGTAATTATACATATTATGCTAATTAATTACTGAAATTGATAGCTTATTCCGAGCTATTTTCGAAGAGTTATGGTCAAAAAGCGGTTTTTCTTTCAACGCCCTTCTTGTCGTCCCCCAAATGCAAGGGTAATTTAATTTCAACTTGGAAATGTTCGGTGAAGTCTATATTTTGTATGACTAAAGTTAAAGAACAATTGATCACTTATTTCTCGAGCTATATGTAAGAATGTGAATTTTTGAAAGTGTCCGGATACTTTTGGCCACCTAGTGTATCTAACACTACAAACTGGAGGATCCTTGCATCACTCTCCCGATCTCCTTGACGTTTCAAGCCTAGTCAAAAATAAAAAAGGACAAAATGGGCATTAAAAAAAGTCAATAGCAAAAAGCATGGGCAGGAAAAAAAACGCCTGCTATACGGGAGGGGTGGAATAAAAAATAAAACAAAAAATGAAGATTGCTGCTTTCTTCAATCTTTTTTGGGGGCCCCGTACCATAAATGGCTTAGGGCGCCGTGAAGGCTATATCCGGCCATGGACATATATTTAATGCAAATTATGCCAAAAAAAAAAAAAAAAAAAAAAACCACGCACTTTCATGTGAAAACATTAATGTGTTAAAGCCTGGTTGGGGGGGGGGGGGAGCAATTGTCTTCTGCACTGGTGCGGATCCAGAGAGAGGGGTCATGAGGGTCATGACCCCTGCCTTAAACTGCAAAATATAGCCTAAAACCGCATTTTTGAGGCTTGAAGCTTGAAAAAACCGCCAAATACATGCGTATGAGCACAAAAATTGTACTTTGACTCCTCCCTTTCCGAAAATGACCCCTTCCTGAGGCAGAGGCTGGATCCGCCCTTCCTCCTGCCCCTGCCCCAATAAATATTAGACCAGCTGGTTATTTTCATAAAGAAATGTGTAAAGATATTACTAGGAATGGCTAGCGACAAACGGAGCTAAAAAAAATTTACAGTGCTGTCCAGGGCCCGATTAACCTCTGAAGTTAGGGGAAGCTCAGTCTCATTTTGAGTGAGGCTAAGGGGGGAATGTTTCTATACTCTTGAGACATTGAAACAAATCTTAGTAAGGGTACAGCTATTATTTCTGAAAGTGGTTCAAGCAGAAATCAGATTAACTTCTATTCCTTTCCCTCACTAATAAATAGATTTTTCATACGTTACATATGATTGCGTTGCAATTCTATGATTAGATGTTAAATTAGATTTAATTCTTCACAAAATTAATAAAACTTATAAATACATTGTAAAAAAGTTGGGCCAAATCTCACATTTAAAAATAGCTTGTGGTGAGTTTAATGTTTTATGAAATGTCTTCACTTTCATAAAACTTTTCGGAAAATGTTTATCGAACCAGTTTCACAATTTCCCTTAAAAATGCATTTAAAAGCAGAAACTAGAATTTTAAATCGCAGGTTTTTTGTCATTTTTGGGCCTCCTGAAAATATTAAGGGGAAGCTCCTGCTTCCCGAGCCTTTTGGGCAGGCCCGGATTACCCATTAGGCCACCCTAGGTATTGGCCTAGGGGCGCAAGCCGAAAAGGGCGCATATCATGGAGGGAAAAAAATAAACAGTTCGATGAAAAAAAGAAAAACAAAGGAATACGACGCATTAATATATGAAAAGAAAAAATCAAATAGAGCGGACTGAAATGCACTTGCTAAACAGAAAAAGAAAATAAATAAATAAATAAGCGAGGGGAGGGCGCATCATGCTTCAGTCGAGGTAATCCCTTTTCTAGTAAAAGCAGATAATTTTCGATACCTTTGATAAGCATAACATTTCTTGAAAATATGTCTTGAAGTGAAGACCTATTTAGAGGTAAGTCACACACAAAAAGTTAATAAAGGCTCAGAAAGTTTGAGTTTTGCAATTAATAATTTATTTATTTATGTATTTTTTACGACTCCTAATTATCACAGGTACCCAAGTTTTGGTTTTTGGGAAGAGAGAAATTATCAATTAACTGAAGGAAACTTAAAATTTTTCCAAATGCCAAACTTCGAGAGTGCAGATACACCAACATCGATAACAAAAAGACATTAGACATCCTTATGGATCTCAATCCTGTCTCAAATTTTCTGAACTGTCAGACACTATTTGCAGAACAAGAAAATATTGGGGAACCTTCCGTCGGGGGTGCTTCTGTCAAATATATCACCTATTTTATACACAAAATATTCACCGTACGCTTCAGTTCTACATGCATTGCACGTAAGTTCGTAATATATAATTTCGTATTCAAAGTTTTATTTCCTTTTATTTTAAATTATTTCGCAAACTGGGATTTATTTCCAACATCCCATTTTTCTGGATATTTTTATTCAAAATATCACGAAGATCACTAGAAACTGGTTAAAAATGCATGGGATGCCCTGAAATATGTTTCAAATAGAAGAAAAATTGAAATACAGAGAGAGAGAGACTCAGAATATTGAAAGGAAAGGACGCCAACCGATCTAAATCTTTTCACAGGTAAAACATGAAATGAAAACAAAAATGTATCAAAAAATTTAGGAGCCATGATATTGAATTTAAATAACTAGGAAAACATTACTTAAGGTATCTCTGCTAAACGTTAAGACTAAAATTGTGTTTTTATAACTTTAAAATCAGAAACATTTCAGGGAAGATTTCTGAATCCATTTTCACTAACGTTTTCAAAGGGCATCTTAACTTACTTTTTATGAAACTTCAATGTACAGAGCTTCCCAGTGAGCCTCAACGAACCCCATTTTATCCCATAGCGTCATCAATTATGATCTTCAATTCCGTATTTTAGACTCAAACATCGAAAAACTTCTAAGCAGAATTCCAAACCCTTTTTTTTCCAATAACATAATCGAAAGTGGCCTACAATATCGTCTATGAGATCTCAACTTCAAAATATCAGCGCAGGAACGTCTTTGTCCAGCGCCCCCTCCCATCATTTTGAAGATGGTCTCAAGTTTCAAAAATTTTCCGAATGAGAGTACCCAAACCCCACTCCTTAACCCAGCACCATAAGATGCTCTCGCGCCCTGTCATGCGGGGGCTCGCTCCGCGGACCCCCGGATGCATTTAAGCATACCGTACTCGATTTTGGACATGCGAAAAGATTCGCGCTATTATTGGTCGAATCGACTTATCGATAGATCTCCTTTCGACGCCAAAACGAAGGCAATACTATTCTGAGATACAGCCTGTATGAATTCGCACAGGTCTCCATAAAAATAAAAGACGAATATTTACTTAAAAATTACATAATTTCGTGGTAGAAAATGGTAAAAGTATTTTTATACCATTAGCATTTAGACTACTTTAATGTGCATTAAATCTTTTTGTGTATACGTTATACTTTTTTTTATTGGTGCTAAAATATTGGAAAATATAATTGAATCAATTATAAAATATATTATTTTGCAAAGGGAGGGGCTGTTATACATCAGTAAAGCTTTTAACAAGGTAATAAAAATTTGGAAATTATTACTGTTGATTTCTGTAAGTCCGTTGAATTTAATGTTACTTTCGAGCTTGTGAATTTAATAGAATATAAATATTCCATTTCGTTTCGTTTCCTATTCTGGTAAATCGTTAGTGTTCTATCTGTAAATAACTTTGGGGTATATAAACACATAATTTGTTCTTCTGCTTGTCTTGCATTCTTTTTGCTCCATGAATGTTTGATGTAACTGAAAATTAAGACAGGGGAAAAAAATCATACTTTAAGGTAGCACTAAGTACTCGACAATAAACTTTTTTTTTTTTCATTTAGACGACATGTTAAACGATATCCAAAAAATATGGTTTTTAAGGGGACTAAATCATTTAATTTCTTTATTTAAAATTTATGTACCTTGTCCCCACGAGATACTTCATCAGGGCCAGTAATCAGGAAATTTTCTTCATTAATAATTTGTCGGATAATCACTACAAACGTTTAATAGAAATTCCTGTTTAAAGAAAATGTATATGAACATTTTTAACAATAATTTAATTTTTAATCAATAATTCTTGAACTGATTAAACAGATGCTAATACATGTACATTGTACACATATCGCATTAAGAGTAACAATAAAAGAATATCTATCCCTAAACCTCAAACACTGTAATAAAAATTTAATATTTTCTCCCTTTTACTCAAAAATAAATTTCTAAGATACTATCTTATTTGTAAAAAATATCAAAAATGTGTAAAAATATAAAGTGTAGTATTTTTGCACCACTTTCAGAACTGTTTTAGAAGGGCGCGAATATTCATTTTTCCTATTATTCATGAACAGTAGTAATCCAATACATTTGGAGCACTGGTTTTAAGTTTTAAAAGAAAATTGCATTTCCATAAATTGTTTTCCGTGTTTACATATAGATGGCACTACTCCGTGTTTTGAGATGAATTTGCATAGAAGTTATTTATGTTTGTTTTGGAAATAAAACACTTTTTAGCTTGATTCTAACAATTCTAAATGTTTATTTATTTTACGATGTCAAGACAGTTAATACCTATTCTCTCCCCCCCCCCTTTCCTAGCACGACGTTTACACTCTGTTCTGACATTTTTCTTTCACTTCCCGTACTTTCCGAACCTATGGGCGGCGTTAGGCGATTGATTGACACGCAATCGACCAATGATGGCGCGTATCTTTTCGCATGTCCAAAATCGAGTACGGTATGCTTAAATGCCCCCCGGATAAGGCTCTATGCTAAGAGGTGGGGCGTGGAGGAGAAAAGCACCATAAGATGCACTGAAAAAAGGTTCTACAAATGCGTACTTTTGGTTTCAATTTTGAAAATTTTTCTGAGGAAAGCTGTCGAATGCTCCACATCATAACAGATATTCTAAAATTTCGTTTTTAGGATCTTCAGTTCGAAAACTTTCCCGGAGAGCAACCTGACTTCAGCCCTCCCCGATTCATTAAAAATTTTTTGATAATTTTTTGATTTTCAATTTCAAAAATTTCCTCGCTACAGTCGCCGATCACCCCCGCATTTAATTAAAAGCATCGTTTAAAATAGCGTTTTAAGACTTCAATTTCAAAAAAATTCTGGGAGAGCCCTTCCAACTTCTGCTTCCCTTAGCATCCTCATTAAAGTTCATCAAAAATTTTGTTCTTTCAACTTAAATTTCTTGGTCGTGGAGATTGTCCGAACTCATTCCTTGCTCTAACATCATCAAAGAGAACCTGCATTTGCAATTTTCGGGAGTGAGTCCGAATCTCATAACTTCTAATTAAATCGTCTTAGAAAGCCTAAAACTGCATTTCTAAGGCCTTAATTTCGAAAAATTCCCAGGGGAAATCCCCGATTCTTCGAGAACCTTCTTCTTTCAAACATTGTAGAAAGGAAACAGAAAAAAAACTCATCTATCATTTTGTAAACAAAAGGGGGAGGGGGCAACATTTTCACTTGCTCCCGGGCAAGCTATGCCTCTGTGAAAGGATGGGGGGGGGGGGGTGCACAATTTCCCTAGAGTTAGGATATGTAAGGTGGGGCGTAATCACCAAGTTTGGCCTAGGGCGTAAATAAACGTTAATCCGGCCCTGCTTTTGGGGGGTGTTCAGGCCCTGGTACTGTCCTCAATGAATAAAAAGTGATTCCAACTGATTTGATGTGGAAAACTCAGGAACTGCTTTTGCCAAAAAAAAAAAAAAAAAAACGAAAATGTCATCTCAATAGAAAATCTGGCAATAGACAGCTTTCACGAGGAAAAGCTCCACCTATATTACGTAGGAATTTTTCTCCGTAGTTCAGTTTAATTCTCTCCATTTTAGGGGTAAGTGTTATATATCCCATATATGTTTTAAATATTAAACTATATAATTTGTTGTAGTGTTTGGAATAAATAATGTTATTGGAGTAGTCCTACATGATTTTGATTGTTTATTCTTATGAATGGATTTACGTGGATAGCTAACTTAAATTTGTTTTAATTTTAGGAACTTCACTGCAATAGTGCAGTTGACGCCATATCTGCTACTTTTATTTTATCGATAAATTGCGTAGATTCACAGTTTTATATGACGTCTTCATTTTGTTTGATCGGTAAGTATATTTTTTTAGATTTTATTTGAAATTAATAATTCAATCAGTCAAATATTCAATTATTTGGAAAAGAAAAATGGCTGACTTGGCCTTGCTTTTCTTGATGATAGGGATAAATTTTGTGATGCCTTTTGCGGTGACACGTGGGCAACTTAATAAATTAAATTTTTGTAATTCATATTGAAAACATAGTTCTGCGTTCCGTTAATAGCGTGACAGTTGGCTGTGGCTGTGTCAGAATGGTAATAAATTTTTATTTACATTATTTTACAGGCTGCGATCTTAGCATATGCTAGAAAATCACTTATCAGTAGTCGATAAGTATAATTTCTGTTCTCAGCGCATATAATTAGTATTGATTGTAAAAATTATTGGTTTATATCTGTATTTGTAATTATGTGTCGTCATTTCTCTTTATGCAATAGATATCTTTTATTACATTTTTTAAATGTCTGATGCTTCAGTTAATGTTGTAATAAAAGTTTAGAGAACTTCTCATTTAACGCATAGTTCACTTGAATTTAATTATTTTAGAACATAATTTGATGATTAATTCTTCGGTGTATAAAAGTTTCGGAAAACTTATTGTTGTGTGAATGTTTATTTTTTTAGGACTAAGTCGGAGGGCAAATCGTATTGATTACTTGCATTTGTTAAAAATTTATCTTTGAATCAACATTTTAAATTAAAAAAATGGTAAGATGTACTTTTTATTGAAAAATAAATAAATTTCCAAAGAAAGTCTTTTTTTTTTTTTTTTGGTCTCCTAAATTTATTTTTGCTTTTTCCTGGAGGGAACTAAAGTGCAAAGCACCAAATTTATGCGTGGATTTTAAAATGTTATGCCGGATATAGAACTCGGATTATATTTCTTGGTATGCAAATATGGGGATCGGCGACATTCCTCCTTTCAAAATTTTTTGTTTTATTTTCTTATTTCGTAGTAATTCCCAAAAAGGGGGGGGGAGGCAAGAATTGAATTCATTGAGAGAACTTATTCAAATTTATTGATTTTAAATTTAAATGATGCATCAATGAATGATGCTTTTTCAAACAAAAGCATCAAACATCGTAAAATACAGAACAGAAGAAGCCTTTTTTAAACTTCAAATTAATTTTTTAATGTCTCAGTTATAAGGAAAAAAAACTGAAGAAAAATAGTCGATTTGTATAGATCACGACTCTGCTTGTTGCACATATTTTAACATAGAGACTTCGCTAATCGCTATGCTTTTTCTGTTTTTTTTTGCCAAATAGTGTATGGATTGATTGTTTATTTTTTTCTACTTCATATTATTTTATCAGTGCTGTAATTGGGATTTTTTTTTTATTTCACTAATAATAATGGTGGTGTGACACAAACTTACATTAAATGTCATATTTGCAGGATAAAAAAACCAAATATTTCAGTGCAGTGTTTCCTCACCAACAGCACTGATTATATCTTCTGTTAAAGTAAATCCATAGAGTTTTTACTTCAATTTAAACATTGAAATGAGCAGTTTAACTAATGCTATACCATTTTTTTAAGTATTGTGGAGCCAAATCTATAGGAAACGGATGCATTATGATGTATATAGGCTGTGTAGTAGGGTTGGCGCGTTTTTGGCGAAGGTGGACAAACCGGCAATAACCGTTCTAGTAGAAATACTTTTTTGCCAAAGTGACGAAAATAATAAACTTTACTTACGAAAATTTTTAAAAATTTTTACTTAATTTTTTTATTTAACTGAAAATATTCATTGCATCATTCAACCCACTCTCTCAGAAAAAAGCTTCTTTGTTATACAAATACAAAAATACGACGACCAGCAGCAGGCTCTGGCCCCAACTGGGCTGGTCCTAGTCAAATTAAGGAATCTCATCACGTTCGAACACCTTTTAAAAAATATCACAAATTTTTTTCCTTTGGTGTTTTTACAAAATAAGACACATAATTAGGTAGAAAATAATATGTATAGCCAATTACTTTACACTTTATAGCAATGGGGCACTTTTTGTGTATTTTCGCCCGAAAATCGAAAAATACAAAATTGGCTGTCATAACCACAATTATGCATGAAAATTAACAAATTTTTATTTATAGATTCACAACAATACACTCTAAGGCCTGAACTAAAATTATAGTTAGTCATTACCAATTTTGAGATATGCATATAAACAGACTGTATGTATGATAATTTTGTAAGTGTTACAGTTAAGTTAGTACAAAACTACTGTTTTTTACTTTAGAGCAATAGTTCTAGTTCAGGCTTTCCACAATATTATTATGAAGCCACATGGTAAGTTTCAAGCAAAAATATCCATAATTTTCTGATTTATGAAACTTGTCGACAAATAGTAACAACAAAAAATCAAATCTGAGATAAATGCAAAAGATTTATTAACCAAATATGTAAAGCATTTTTACTTAAATACTCTTAAAATGCACCAGGATCATAAACTGCACATTCTTCTGACTCTTTTATAGTCCAATTTTTGTGTTTTGCTATTTTTAATTTTTTTCACCTGAGTGTATTTGAAGGCAAAGATTGCCTCTTTGATGCAGAAATTCGTTTCTCGTCAAGTTCAGAATAGGATTTGCACAAATAAAATCCTGGTGCAATATTAAAGTGCTCCAGCACTTTTTTTAATCTACTAAAACCGTCATTAAATTGCGCATTAGCAATATAGGCTGAAAGTCTAAACGTCAATGTTATAAACACTTCTTTAGGGCAAATTGTCCACAAAACTCGATTATACGCTTCGTTTTGATTTCGTTTCTTACCATGAAGACATTTTTGCAGTAATGTCCTGTCACACAAATTCATGTAAAAAGGTTTGACATTTATAATACTATTAGGTAGTCCCACCGATTTTTCTTCTAAATACAGCTTTTGCTCGCTGAAAGCAGCACCAACTTTCTTTCCCTTCTGGACACTGTCCATGAAAAAGTGTTTTCGATGAGCAACAGTGGTAGAAAACTGCAATCACAGCTTGTTGCATAGCTGCAAGATCCCAACATTTGCTCTAACAGCAATCCCATAGTAGTTTTGCAATTTGTTTATGAAGGTGTCGGTTAGTTTTCCTCTTCCTTTGAGCCCCTTAGTAGTGTTTCTTAGTTTTCGTAGCCGGCTTCCGACTCTTTTTTATACATGCACAATGCATTCTAACTTTTCCACTGCATCTTCTGCCTTGTTCCCATAAATATGTTCCACTTCTGCAAAAGTCTTGGAATCTCCATCCCCGTAGTACTTTGTATACTTCAGCTGTTGCGGTTGAATATTCTGTAAGCTCCTCTTGTCTCCATGCTTGCATCAGTGCCGGAATGATTGGCGCAAACATGTGATTGGTCACCTTGGAGGAATTCGGGAAGAGAAGTTGCAAAATTGAGACAAAACTTCTATATCCAGAACCTTTCTTGCATCAATCGATAATGCTGCTAATAAAAGAAAGGATTAAACATACGAGCTTCATGTGAAGCCAACGACTATTGCGTATTTTTTCAAAATCAAATGTCATGAAAATTAAAGGGCGCTGAAAATGCTTTAAAATAAAATGGATAAAGAAAAAATTGTAATGTGAAGATCATCATTCTTTCTATATGTTTCAGGGGTCTTAGTACTCTTCGTGTGTTGACGAGTAAGCAAAAAGGGCTAGTTTTCAAAATTTTTCTTATTAAGGAAACAGCTCAGCAAGCTGAATTTTTTTATTACAACATTTTTTCATAGCATTTTCAACCCTATGTGAAGTTATCAGCTGCCACTTAGCTGTTTCTGCATTTTGCTAAATGCATTTTAAAACTTTTTAAAGCTTTAGAACCCAATAAAAATACTTTAAAAGCTAATAATGCATCACAAAAAGTTATTTTCCCGTATGTATGTGCAGCAGTAAACAAGGCAAATGCACTTTCACCCCATGATTTTTAAAAATAAAGTAAGTTATTTTAAAAAAGTAATATTAATGCAATATCGATTTTAATATTTTAAACTTTACTTATTAAAAAGAATTAGAAATTTAAATTGAAAAATTGTAAAAACATTGTATTCAGAGAAATAAAACTTGTTAAATAAATGAATAAACAAATAAACGAACATAAAGAAAGGAGAATAAAAAAGAAGCAGAAACAGAGGCTCTAAATTTAAGACAGATGAAAATCTTCCGCGGATTCGCGATTTCCGCTTTTTACATTTTTTCTTTTTTTCCGCGATCAAAAAAATTATGTTGCATCAACTTTTGAAAAAAATAAAAATACACTCATTATTAAAATAAAGCTTAAAATGAGTTGATTTTAAGTAGTAGAGATTGGAATTATTTCCAACTTCCAAAATAATGGAAAGATTTTTAGGATGCAGCAAGATTGTAATCTCAAGGAGGACCTGCAAGTATCGGCGAACTATGTACTCTATTTTGGCATGCTGCCAAAAACATAAGTTTCCATTGTAGGAGGTAGAAATTAAGAAAGTTCAGCAAAAATATTCGTGATCTTTGTCAAAAAATTGGGAAAGTTATTATGAAAGAAAATATTTTGATAAATTTAAAATTTATAAAAATAACTAAAGACAATGCAACATAAACTAAGGAATTTATTTCTTGAGTTACTTGTGTCTAATTCATCAAAAATTGCACCACCCCCTCCCTTTTTTTCCTACATTGTTGTGAATGATTTAAATATTTTTAAAACTTTTTAAATTGCTCTTTCACAGTTAAATTTTTACTTTCGATTTCACTGCGTAAATTAGGAGGAAATCTTGCATGACTAATTTCGCATAATGTGGTAAAAAATCTATCCGAATTTTCAGCCGTACAATTTTTTCTCTTTTTTGACATTGAGCTGTTTTCATCCCTGTAAGAAGAAATGTGATGATGAAGTAAGCAGCTTAGAAGCTAAGAAAAAACAGCTACAAAAGGCATTGGATAACAGTCACTATTTAATTGGAGAAGCCAAATTTGAAGCTAACAACTATGGTTAAGAGGAATAATATGGCAGAAGTATGTTCCGCACAAGCTCTTTTGCAGTCGGAACACAAAATGCTCATTGAAAAGAAGGAAGAACTGACAAAAGTTGAACTGCAACTTAATAATTT
The DNA here is from genome assembly GCA_038373865.1 of Uloborus plumipes. NCBI lineage: Eukaryota > Metazoa > Arthropoda > Arachnida > Araneae > Uloboridae > Uloborus > Uloborus plumipes. Next base: position 37,807 of record JAXGGA010008279.1, read on the forward strand.
AATGAAAAGAGTTAAAAAATAATATTTTTACATCTGTAATGTCAGCAAATGTTCTAAACTTCTGTTTAGCTTTTTAATGAAAAATAGATGATGTTGCATGTGCAACTTTTAACTTATTTTTAATGCATCAATAATATGTGGAAATTGTTATGTTCTTTCATCTGTTACTCTTCTCATTACTATAATTTTATGCAGTGTAGAATCTTACTGATAATGCTGCTTTTGTTTAAAAAAAACTTGTGTTGTAAAACACATTAGTATTCTATATCTCGAAATTCAGATATGATTCGCTACGGATCATGTATATTTTCTTTGAAACTCCTTTACATATATTTTTGAAACTCCTATATTTTTTCCTTGAAACTCCTATATATATATTTTCCCCTGCTATGACCCCTGCTACTGTTACAATTCCATCTTTGTCTCTTCGAATCAGATATCAATTGATTCATGACAGTAGCAATACCTTGAGCCAGAATACACCAGTGATCATGTCTGTCAACAGTAAGGCCGAGTTGAACGTAACAGCTGAAATCTTTTTTTTGGCCATCGCACATACCCATCCAAAATGGTAATCTCCAGTGGATAAACGCGTCATACATGGAATGTTTGATTCAGTGTTGTGCGGGCGCACATATTTGTATATATTCAAGGAACATTCGTCATTATGTGTTCTGGTAACACACTCGCCTATGCGCACTCGCTTCATACGGTCGTCTGGCATCTCCAAAATCCAAGCGTCTTCAAAATTATACATATCTGAAGTTATTCCTAAAGATATCTTAAAGAGTTCGTTCTGCTCGTACTGATGCAACATTTGACAGTTGTTACCAAATCTACCTTCTTCTAGTCGAATCTCTCTGCATACAACACCATATCCTTGATCTCTAGTTAGTCTGAGGTACTGGATTACCAACAATGTCAAGCAAAAAGAGATGCACAGCTGTAATATGGTTATGCTGTTGGATGGTATTTAACACTATTTGATCCATTCTTGCATTTAACATATTTAACCCTCTATCATTCTGTGTTGTAGATGCAACAACTTGTTCAACACTTTCTTCTTCATCACATAATGCTGCCTGTTCTGGAATCTCGAGTGCCTGTGCTTCCTCTGACGCCTCATTTGAAGCAGATAACATGTAGATGTTTTTAATGTATTCTGATATATATCCAATTTTTTGTTCTTTGATTTGCCTCTTCAAACATAGATCTTTATTATCTTCTGTGAAATCACTTCATTGTCATGAAGCTGTCTCTTACTTAGCCATCTCTTGAGTTAGCAGTTGGCAGTATCCACCCTGTTCCCTAGTCTGTAGACTTGTCTCTGTCTGGTGAATTGCTGAACATACATTTTCCAAATCACGACTCATCTTTTCCATTTTCGATTAGATGTCGTAAAACACATCTGCATTTTCAGCCTGTATTTCAGCTATAGTATCAAGAACTGTTTGTTTACGTGATCCCTGGAGGGAATCGATTGCTTGGAGTACATGTTTGATAACTCATCACTGCAGACTATAGTTTTAACAACCATCTCTTCTTCTACATTGTTATTTCCTGCTTTAATAATGCTTTTAAGATTTGAACAAACATCCTTAAATGAGATTCGCTTTCCATTAACTGAGCCAACGCCTCTGCTACAAATTGCAGGCTACAAATTGCAGTGATTCTTTTACTGTACTGTTTTTGTTAGAGGGAGTTGAATTACTGATTAAAAGGTTATAGTGAGAATGAAGATTCTCTAAAAGCAAGATTGTGTAATTTGGCATGATTATCTTTCGCTATTTGCACAATGCTCCCTTTTTTTTCTTTCCTTTTTGGCAAATAGTCTTTGCACAGGCACACAAATATTGCATAGAGCGCTTCACTTGCTTTTCATTCTTCAACCAGGAGTGTATGTTTTCTCAGTCGCATCAAAGACTCAGGAACTGTCGTGAACGAACTCCTAGAAAACACTTTGATGTTTCGCGAACTAGGGTCCCCATAGTACTTGTAAGAGCTGCACAGAATGGCGTCTGTAAGGGACGGTAGCAGAATATATGGTTTCAGCGATTGCAGCTGCAGCACAAATAAAAACTTTTGCAAGTCCTTTGGCGAAGTTGATGAATCTCGCCGGCGGTGCCTCCAGATGTAATGTCGTGTTTCGCAGACAATTAAAAAGGTTCAATTCTGGGCAAAACATTTATTACAAAGACTACAAATACATACACAAATGTAAGCTTGTTGGTTTTTTCGTAAATATCACTAGTTCGTGAGTGTCCAGTCACTGATGTGATTATTAACATGAAGTTTGCTTCCCTCACAATCCGGGAACGGTACCCCGCCTGAAAAATAATTTTTCCAGCTTCCTGACGGAGACACAAGTGCACAATCTAGTCGTCTAACATCAAGACAAGCTCTCCACTAAAATTCTTTGGACAGGCTGACCCACCACTTGGCCACTGTGAGAAAATACCTTTTCCCACGGTAAAATGTTGTTTTATGCACAAAAAATGTTGTTTTATGCAATATTTGGTCGCTTAAAGGGGGGGGGGGGTCATGACCCCCCTCTGTATCCGCGCTTGAGCTAGCTTCGTGTTTTGGAAGCTATTATCAAAGAAATAATCTAGAGCTTTTGTGGTAACTTACTGCGTAACGTAATTGTGAGACATGTTTTGTTTAAGAAATTTTAATGTAATCCACTAGATTTCCAAGTGTAAGGAAAAGGGTGTATTTGCAGTGTATTAAAATTTGGTTTTTTTTTTTCAGAACATTTAGGCCGTGGAAATCCAGCTCACTATCAGGAAGAGTCACTTGTGTCATCTAGTCCGACGATAATAGGATTACAAAGGTTTATGCATTGCCGAAAGCAGTGGGACATCAATTGGCAAGCAGTAAGGTAAAAGAAATGTTTCGACTTTCAAGTAACTGTTAATGTTGGTTTCTGATTGCTCTGGAAGATTTTTAATATATTTTACTAGCAGTACCCGCACGGGCGATGCCCGTGCATTTAAATGGGAAAGAAGTCCACTAAATAAATTTAAATTCACTCCAACCCTCTGAAGTAAAATTATTATAGTTGAAATGGTATGGGCTAATGAACCCCCAAAAATAGCCTCTTAGAATAGTGAACTAACCTCGAAACTAAAGTCACACTCCACTTCATTCTGCACATAGTATGAATTCATTATGCACTTGCATATCAGTTATCTTAGTCGCGTGTGACGATAACAAGTCTCTATCGTTAACTTGAAATGTTTCCTCAGATTGAAGTTCAGCTTTTCTTTTTTTTATATATTCAATCTTTCATATGAATAGCTCAGTGGTATATTGCTGAACATCCAATTTAAATATTAGTTATGTTGGGGTCAACTTACCAGAGCAGCACTATACAATAAAATATTTTTCCTTAAATTTTAGATATTTTTCATTCACTTATCTTTCTTCTCTGCCATTGTCTTTCACAATGATTTTATTGCATAAGCATACTGTTACAAACCCGGTAGCCAAACTTTTTCGCCGTTTTGTGTTGCAGTTTAAAAAACCTAAAAATACGCTGAGAGTGCAAACATTGTTTGATTAGTTGTAATATTTTTTATAAATTACCTAGAAATGCCTAAAAATGAAATGTGTTTTCTTTTTTGTTCTTGAATATATGTTAGTTTTCAAATTCAATTTCATTTTCCTAGGGTGCTTTGTAACCATCAAAAATTACGGCCCTTCAGGTCGTGACTTTTCGTCTCCTCAGCCTCATCTCCCGTCAATCTTGTTTCCAACAGCAGGCAGGGAACGTGGCAGGCCAGTTTCTTGCAATTCCTTCTTCACCCATATCTACAGCAGCTCTTTGATCCCTCCACTTAATTTTTCTCTTAATCATGAGTAATATCAATGTCAACCGTAGTCTTTCAGACCAATTTTACCGCTATAAGATGCCAAAGCTTCTTGCCAAGGTAAGTTGGTTATGCTTTTCGAAATTTATATTATGTTGTGCTATGAGATGCTAAATTACAGATCTTCTTTAAATTTATTTCACCTTTATGGAATTTAAGTACTAAATTTTCCAACATATGGTGTAAACTAGGGTTATTACTTCATTTATTTTAAACCTATTAGTAGATATTGTTGAAAGAAGTACGGTTAAAAGCAGTTTTAAATAAATGACGGTGATGCAGATTACAGAATGAAAAATGTCTGGAAAAATAATGTATAGTGATAAAAAGTCTAGTTGTAGTAAATACAGTACTGATTTTTTCTCACTATGTCGCAAGTGAATTTTTTTAACCCTCCATGAAGGCCCGTCATTTCGAATTTTTCCTTGGGTGTGGAGGGGGTGGGGATTCTTCAAAGGGTGCGTACACAATGTAAAATTACCAATGCCAAAACTGCCAATATATTGATTTCCCAAAGTTGGGGGGGGGGGGGAACAATTGACCTCCTGCCCCCCTTAATGCCTGCCTCCTTCGGGTGCAACTGGCCTCAGATGCCGCCAAGAGTTGGAAATGACATAAAATAAATGGTGAATGAGCAATTGAGATGTTTTTAAAATATTTACATTCAATTTCATGGCACATTTCCCACCGCTTATTAAAATCACATTTGTTCCGAGGATATTTGATTTTATTAAGCGGCTGATTTTATAAACCGACATATATACAATAAAATTACAAAAAGATGTTTTAAAGTGAAAAAAAAAATTAGTTGTATTATCTATGTTTTAAAGTTAATTAAAACAAGATTCGAATTTAAGGTATATGTTTAATCTTAGGCATGGTTTTCTATAGAGAGACTTTATTCAAATTGAATGATATAAACTGCAAACCTTTAAGTTGGATGAGCATGTAAAGGTTCAAAGAAAACTTGATTTTATAAAACAGCGCTAATGATTTTATTAAAGGATTTTTTTTTAACATGTTTTAATATAGTAAAGATTCTGTTCTTCCAGATTTGATTTTATAAAGCGGCTGATTTTATAATCCAGTGATTTTGTTAGTGGTGGGCACTGTACAAATTAAGAGGAAATCTTGCATGACTAATTTCACATAATATGGAAAAAAAAAATTATCCGAATTGTATACCCTGCAATTTTTCTTCTCTTTTGACTTTGAACTGTTTTCATCCCTGTTAACATTCATGTATCTTAATGTTTATTTTGCTCAAGTTTGTCCTTAATAAAGCAGCTGCTAAGTATTTTAAAATGGCTAATTTTTTTTTTTTTGCTCTGTACAGGTTGAAGGAAAGGGCAATGGCATCAAAACTGTAGTGGTAAATATGGTTGAAATAGCTAAAGCTTTGAACAGACCTCCAACTTGTAAGAAACATTTTACTTTATAATTTTGCTATTTAATAATAAAACTGGCTGAAAATGTTAATTTTCTTGTACAGTAAACTCCAGATTATCCGCTGGTCTTTTCTCTTTTTTACGGTGATAATAGACCGAATAGAAAAATTGCATTTTTGGTCGCTTTTCGTTTTTAAATATATTTTTGACATTCAATGTTGTCATTTTTAGCTGTATTATGTAAATTGTTGAATTTTTTTAGCTTTTGCGTACATGAATACTGTTTTTACCTATTTGGCAATTGGTGGTATTCGCTTATCCATAAATGACCGTGTCATCCTATTCCGCAGATAATTGGGAGTTCACTGTATCTTTTTTTAAAAATTGTCTTTTTAAATTTTTGATGTTTTCGAGCTATTCTCCCCTGCCTAATATAAGTTATTTATTGGTATTAGATATTCTTTTTGTATTGAAATTTTTTTTGCATCCAAGGATTAGACTTAATTCAAAGCACAACATAAGTATTTTTTTTCTGTCTTTATAAAGAATATGAAGTCTGAAGATGCAAGTTCATACGTGCCAACTCTACTGATTTTAACAGGAGACTCCCGTGTTTTCCTGTTTTTTACTATTTTTTCCAACTTTTTAAAGTTAAATTTCTTAACTCATAAAGAAAGCTCAAACTTATGTTTCTTCAATCAATCATCAAAAAAATTGAGTGTTAACATTTCTGTGTACCAGTAAGTAGGGATGCACCGATAAGCAAATTGGCAGATTACCGATTAATCGGCCGATTAATAGGTAGAGCCGATTAATGATTAGGATTATTATTTTTGATGTTACAAATTTCACCCTCACTGTTTTTTCCCCTTTCTTTTGCAATTCTGATTTCAGAAGCTACTTATTTATTCCTGAGATGTTTTCTCCAATTTTCCAATTTTCGCAAAATAGTACATAATTTCAAAATTTTATCAAATTTCTTTGAACCAATTATCATATTTTTGTGAATAAAATTGTATTAAAAGAATAGACATAAATTACTTACAAAAATTAGGGGGAAGCTGGGGTTAGCACTTTAATTCAAATGAATTTCTCAATTATAGGCTGCTATTTATTTCAAGTCTTTAATTCTTTGAAAATTAGAGGTTATCTAAAAGCATTAAGCTAAGGAGAAAATTATCAACATATGAAAAAGTTTGCAACATTGTCAAAATGTGTGTATTTATTCAAAATAAGATAATTAAGTTATTAAATCATTTGTATCAACTGAAAGGACTCATTAGTATTTTATTAATGTTATTGCTATTTTGTATTGCATTCTTTGAATTGTTTTTTTTACTTACTACACTGTACTTTCATACTACATGTTATAAATGTGTTTGCAAAAAATTATTTAGTTCTTGTTTATAAATTCATCCATCTTAGCATAGTTGAAGGGTTTTTTTTCAAACATCTGACTGATTTCAATGAATTGAAGTATTTATGTTTTCATATTCCAATTGAAAAGTTCAGGAATTTAACAGAGTTTTCTTTTAATATTCCAATCAGTTTTACGCATTATGGAATATTTGTTTTGTTTTTCTGTTCTCTTTCATACTGCATGTTATTCCAGAAAATTAAATTTATTTACTATTAATGCAACTGTTTGTCATAGATTCTTGGTGAAGGTATGCTTTAAAAAGTAATATTTAAAAACATTTTTTTCGCCGATTAATCGGCAAGATTTTGCCGATTATAATTAATCGGCAATGTGGCAGATTATGGCCGATTAATCAGTATTGCCGATTAATCGGTGCATCCCTGTACCCGTATGCATAACTCCCAACTGCTCCAAGAAAATCAGTTTCTTTGAATCGCGGTGCACAATGTCTGATTCTGAAGGACATTTTGTAGTTTCTTTTTTAACAGTGCTGTGATTGAAAAAAATTCAAAGCAATGAAAATATATGCTTGCAGACATGCCAAATTTTAAGAACTACACAAAATTTTCATTCAGGTTCTTTTTTATGATTCAGGAATTTTTTTTGAAGCCTAAAACATTGATACATCTAGGGGTAATTTTTATGCAGATTGAGAAATCTTGGCAGTGGGATCATTTTCTATGCCCCTGCTTTGAACTACTGCCTAGCAATTCCGAAAACGTTTCCATTATCAGGGGTCTGGCCAGAAGAAATTCGGGTCCGTTAACGGACCCTTCACAAAAATATGATCAAGCAAAACAGACCCTTCACAAAAATCGGATCAAGCAAAATGGACTCTTCACAAAATGCTGATCAAAATAACGCATAGCATATTTCTGCTTTTAGTCCATAACTTTTGGGCCTTATCTGTAGTTAAAGAAGAGGATAAGGCCAATTTTGCGAAAAAAAAAAGAAAAAAAGTTGGCAGTTTCCTGCCTGCCATGCTCGGGCAAGCGATGAACCTGTAATGTAAAATGTAGCACTTTTTGTTGGTTTCTTTTAAAGAAATTAACAACTTAAAAAAAGTAGTTGTTTTGCTTTAATATGTCTGCTTGTTTGTTTTATCATATGCAAATCAAAGTGGCTTGCTGTGATGTTGCTGTTATAGATTTCTCTTGAAATGCAGAGTAAGGATTTTTGTCCCTGCTCTTGACTTAAACAAAAAGGAAATAACAATAATAGCAATTTTCTGCTGAATGAACTTAGAACTGCAAACAGATAGCTAGGGTTGGAGAAAAAATGGGATTGCTTCTGCTTTTTTATGCTTACAAGGGTGGTGTTTTAGTTATATTCAGAAATTAATGTATTTTTTGTCTGTTAATATTGGAAGTCTGGTATTGTCTGTTTGCTATGTCTCTCTACCGTATTTTTTCCTCGGAATTTTTATCGAATATGTCGGTGATTATTAATGACATTCATCATATAAACCTGATGAAATGTAATTCTAAAATTATTTGACTTTAATAAATTATTTATTTACCGTTTTTATACTTCTGATGCTTTCATTTTGAAAAATGCAATCTCTGCATCAGATATGAAAATCGAATTTTACTTATTTTTCAAGCTAATTACTCTTTATTAAGAGGCAAATAAATGAAAATTCGCTTTATTTTTTGTTCAGATCATTATTTTAAATTTTTTAAAGCAAAATTAATTGTTCTTTTATGAGTCTACATGTCAAACGCTGAATGGATCGTTTCATTTTATTTTTGCTTTAATTGTGTTAGCAGACATTGATAATATGTTTGCCATAAACCTTTTTGCAATTGAAAAAAAAATTTACCAAAATAAATTTGTTCCGTGTTCCGTTTTGATGCCATAACTTTGGAAATTGCATCTCTCTTTGCATCCGCTACAGGAATCAGATTTTTCGCATTTTTGATGTTTAATACGCTTTTTTAAGAGGAAAATAAATTAAATTAATTTTTATTTTTTCTTAAATTCAAAAAAAAAAAAAATTTTTTTTGCATTTTTTTTTTTTTTTTTCAAAATTGTTTGATTTTCACAAAATTATTTTATTTTTCACAAAATGATTTCGTTTTTCACAAAAAACGGACCCTGTGAAAAATCCTGGACAAACCCCTGATTATTGTAAATAATATCCACTTATAACCATTAAAATAAATTATAGTGTTTCAAAATTTTAACGCAAGAAAATTGTAGAGTGCTGCAGATACTCGTTTTGGTTCTACAAGGAACGCCCTTTTCAATGCAAAGAATGAGTTATGGGTGAAAAGACATCAGACAAAAGCTATCTACTTTTTGGCACGAATGTATTTTATTTCTTATGTACATAATATTGTTCATATGCTCTTCACTTCTTATTGTTACTTCACTCTTCAATGCTTGTGATAAAAAAACAAGAAATTAGGTACTTAATTCAAATATAAACATTTACTTGTCCTATCCTAAATTAAAGCTAAAAATCTTCACTACATTTGTTACTAAAAGTGCCGTCTCCCCTACTCAGGTCAAATTTGTTTTTAAATTTTAAAAAGGCATAAAATCTCTGCCCTACGACACATGAATCAGTGTTATCACAATTGTAAATTTTAATCTGTTTACGTTAACAGCTTTAATTTACTGACATTTCTCACTTAGATCCTACAAAATACTTTGGATGTGAACTTGGAGCACAGACTCAGTTCGATTTAAAAAATGAGCGTTACATCGTAAACGGCTCTCACGAAGCTGCTAAGCTTCAAGATCTTTTGGATGGCTTCATTAAACGTTTTGTTTTGTGTCCTTCTTGTGACAATCCTGAAACTGTTCTGGTAATTACAAATTTTCAAAATCTGTTTAATTGTATTTCAAGACTAATCAATTGCTTTATTAAAACATTGTAAACTATTTTTAGACTGTTCTCCCAAAGAAAGGTGTAATTAACACCAAGTGCATTGCTTGTGGCTATAGTGGACAACTGGATTCAACTCATAAATTAACAACTTTCATCCTGAAGAATCCACCTGGAATGGTAAATAAGATACAGGTTTTAGTTTGTAATGAAATGAGCCAGCAACTAAATTTTTTTAATGAAATAGGCTAAACAATGTGTGTAATATGTACTGTGTAGTGTGTGAACTAGTTTGTCTCTAACAACCTCATATGCTTGAAGCAGTAATTCCATTATAAGCCCAGCCTCTCTCCCATAAACAGCTCTCAAATTTCCATGGAAAGCCTAGCGCTTATCTTTATAGCTTGATTTTTAAATACAACTAAATTGATTTAAATCTAAGTTCGGTAAAGGCTGGGAGAACTAGGAGGGTTTTTGGGTTTTAATACAAAAGGTAATGTATATAAGTGGTATTAAGGTACTTGTTTTAATGTAAGTTGTATTAATGCATACAACTTATGCAGAGTTATTCACTCTTGAATCTGAAAAACCTTATGTAAATGTTCTTTAGCAAAAAACCTAAAAATTGGCGAAAAGATTAAGCAAAATTCTGAGGAGATTAATAAAGATGTATCCATACCTGCCAACTTGTAGCTTTTGTCCGTACAATATAAGTCCCCCTTTTGTACAGTCCTAAGGTAAAGGTTCAACTGGCTTCTTTAAAATTACTCGAGGAAGAGCCTGAACTTAGTCATATTTCAACAGTGATCGCATACTTTGCGGGAATCTGGTTCTCGTAGTTTCTATTGCAATCTTTTTGCATCGTGCAATTATTTTAGCATATGTATACATCACCTAAAATTTTCAGAAATGTTACCTCTGGTTATCAGATTAAATTATTTTAGTACTTTTTTTCCCCTCCTCCCTTAAACAATCATGTATTACACATTTCTCGGAAAATCGTTTCATGTGTTTGACATTTCAATCCTTTAACATCTTGTAAGTTTAGTACTTTTGATTGTTGGAAGTTATTCTGACACACTGCTATCTTATATTAACTTATTGCTTTTTAATTTTATAATTATAATACATTTATTTAAAAAAAAACTGAGTAATGGTCCACGAATTGTTTTCTGTGTTTCAGATTTCAGTCCTTTTTATGCTCTAAAATATTTTTTATTCTACTAATTGATGTTAATTTTGAAAGCGCATTTTACCAAAATTCGCATAATTAAGAAAAAAAAAAATCCTATTGAAAATATAAAGAAAAGTTAAAATGTTAATTTAAAATGAAAGAAAACTGCTGAAAGCGACTGAAACGTAATTAGGGTAATTTAGTTAGTGTTTGATTTTCGTTAAATATATTCTCTTAGTACAATTGAGATTTTCTAAGGAGATATGTTGGCAGGTATGTGTATCTCTTTAATTACCACAGTATGTTTAATCTGTTGAAAAAAATTAAGACATCTGAAGTGCACAGTTTAGCTAATTATTTTTTTAATTAGAGATAAAAATAGAGTTGTACCTAGCCTTGACCAAAATTTGGATTTTAAAACTCCAATAATGTAGTTATTAGGGGGATATAGCATATTAGGGCAAATAATTGTTTAACTTTGCAGTAGTTTAAAAATGTCTTAAGATTTATAACTTGCTGCCTTTTTAGGATCATGCATCATTTAGTCTTTTATTGTTCTTTTTTAGCGAAAAAGCAAATGTCTTGTTTCATTTTTGACATTCTGATATTTTCTCATTTTTCAAAAAAAAAAAAAAAACCCAACGTTAGCGAAAACCCTGAAATCATGACCACAATTGGGTTAAAGTACAGTGGAGTCTCGATAACTCGAATCCTTAAAGCCTGAGCCCTAAGCTAAAAGCTTAGAGTTATTAGTTGTTAGTTATGAAAAGTTTCCACAGGGTTCTAAGGAGCCAATGAAAACTTTAAGATAAGGAATATTAGAGTTATGAGACTGCAAATTGTCGAGACTTGACTATAATCATGGCAATAATTTTATGCAATTGTAGTTTTTGATACTCAGAAAAAAGATTTAAAATCTTCAATTCAAATTTTTTCATTCTAAATTAATTACAAAGTGCATGTACTTAAACTAGATATTTTTCCATTTTAAGGATCCTACTAAAACTGGGTCATCTACAAAAAAGAGTAAAAGGAAGACAAAGGATGATAAAACTCCTAAAAAACACCAAAATGGAGATGATAGTGGATCTCATAGTCCTAATCATGATTCAGATCTTGAGAATGGATCTCCTGAAAAGGTAATTTTCTAGGCTCCTTAAAGACAGTGAACCTTAAAAGTTCTTTTTTTATTTATTATCTTAGGAATATGAAACTTGGCATGAAAATAAGTTAGGCTATCAGTATGTAGAATATAATGTAAAAAATTAGCAACATTAAATTTAAAAATTTTAAAATTTATAAGATGCTCCACATGCTTCAATTTTTACTTTCTTCTGAAATATTTGATATCTAAAGTATTTGAATTTCTGGTGCAATTTATTGCAGCAGTATATAAAGAATTGGCTGAACATGAGCCCAAATTGCTGCAGGCCCATGATCATTGCTCTCTGAAATTGAGCCAACTATAACTGGATTTTTTAACTTTTTCTAATACAAAACCCCAGTTTGTAAGGAAGCTTGTTTTCTTGAGCTTCCAACATTCAAAGTTTGAACTTCAATAGCAAATTTGCAGTTATAATTTTCAGACAAGTCAATGTGAAGCATTGCTTCCTTTTCTTGAAGACTATCTTTACATACCTTATAGGCCTTATTGTTTTATGTTGAAGACATATTTCTTAAACTTCAGCATATCAGAATTAAGTTTCGTTACCAGTTCAGAAATAATTGTTTCCATTTCTTCTTTGAATATTACTCGAGTCTTGACTTTCTTTCATATCATTAACAATTTTTTCTTGCTCATCTAATTTATGAGACCAATAATGCCATTTTATTTTGTCAGAAGCCTTGTAGAAATTTGCAGGCATGCAGAATATGTCCGATCCGGCGATCCTAGATCGGGGGAAATTTTGGTCTTTTGGGGAAATTTTTATCTTTTATAAAATTTATATCTTCTCTTTTCAATGGAAAAGAAATCTGTTGTTCAACTGTCGTACTACCTGGATTGAAAGAAAAATTTCTACATGAACAGCCCGGATCCAAAAGGTTAAGCGAGATTTTCATGCATAATTCACATACACGTATTTAGTCCACTAACTGTCGGAACACACACATAAAATGGTCTAAGTCTAGTGAAAGTGGAATAAAAATCTATAGAATTATGAAATTAAAAAAAAAAAAAAATTAAGAGATCTTTTTTCGCATTTTGTCCTTTTGAAGAGTAAGTCTTTCTTACCTGCTGTTGCTCTACTAACAGTATCCTGTAAAAGAAATTTGGTTATTGATTTTAGTTTGGCTATGAAACCATGCTGATTTGGTTTTTGATAAACCAGACAACCAGGATAACTTCTTAGACTTTATCTTCAGAGCTGATACTTTTTTAGACAAGAGCCTTAGAATCATGTATTCTACATTTTTTTTTTTCTTTTTTTCCTTGATTTTGCATATCCTATTTTCAATGAAGCACTAAAGGGGTTAAAGAGCGAGTTGCAGAACAACTTTAGTTTTACCATGGTTTAATGGAACTTTAAAACTATCACATAAAGTTTCTCTAGCTCAGTGGTCGGAAGTAGCGCGCTACAAGTAGCGAAACTACTGTAGTAGCTACATTTTTTAGTAGTTTGTAGTGTAGCGCACTACTTTTTTAAAAAAGTAGAGTAGTGAGTAGCGCGATACAAAAAAATAGTAGTTTCTAGCGATTTCTGAAAACTACTTTTAAATAAAAAAATAAATAAATAAATGAAAAAATTTAAAAAAAAAAGAACGAAGGAAAGAAAAAAGGTTTTTCTTGTGGCGAATATTCGTAAAAATTGTAAAAAAAGTCTAAAAAGGACAAATTTTTGCAAAAAAAGGAACAAAATGGAAAAGTAACAAATAAATTCAAAGACAATTCCTATTTCTATTCCATATTAGAATGAGGTAATTTTTTAATATAAACCACTTTTTGAATTTTTTCGGTCAATCCTCAATCGGTGTATTCTTGTTATTTATTTATTTTTTAAAAAGTAGCGAAGTAGCAACTACATTTCAAAAGTAGTTTAGCTCGCTACATTTAAAAAACAGTAGTTGTAGCTGTAGTTACCTACATTTATAAGAAAGTAGCTGTAGTTGTAGTTCGCTACGAGGTCTAGCTGTAGATCTTGAACTAGTACTGTTTTTTCTACTTTTAACAAAGCCCTACTTTTCTTTAAACTGAAGCTTCTGGACTTGTTTTAATTTAATATTTTCTCTAATGATTTTAGATCTATTTCTATTCTTACACTTCCTTCGTGAATCTCTATTTTCAGAAAATTGTGTATTTATAACATGTGTTGAAACGTGTGGTGGTAGATTCTGCAGCTTTTTTATAGCGATACTTTCTTTGAGCTAGTCTCCATCTTTTCCTTAGGGCTCTTACATCAAGACTAGACATTTCCTTTACCAAGATTTTTTTTCTCCTCTGAAAAAAAAAACCATAGAAAGTTTTTTTTGACAAAATATATCCATGCCAAATTAAAGAAATTAAGCTTATAATGACGAAACATAATTTGTATCTACCTTTCAATCTTTTCTTTAGTTTTCTTCCTCTTTCTCAGCATTCATTCAATGTCATTCTCTATAGCGTTTCTGTTTCTCGGCTAGGGTGAGTGCCATACTCTTATGAAGAAAACAGAAATAGTTCAATAATTTTGCATTTATCTCTTATAAACCATCTATGTATTTAAGAACGACTTATTAAATTTATACTTACATAAGAATTTTTCAATAAATTTTATGTACTTACAGGTAATATAAGCATTAATTAGTCACTAAATCTTAAGATAGAATTAAAGACATTAGGTCAAAGCTATATCAATCTAAACTATATAATACAAAATGACTTGTCACATTAATTGATTCAATTTGATTAAAACAATAATGAGAACAAAAAGAATCACGTTTAAATTGATGTGTTATTTGTTGAAAAATTTTCTCCAAAAAAATTTCTTTATCCATGCATTCTGACTAAAATTCGTTTAAAAAAGAAAAAAAACTATAATTTTTACCATTAAAAAAAAAAAATAGCTTGTCAAGTCCGTTGTTAAATATTTTAACAGGCATGACAAGTATGACTTGAGATTTTAAGGGAAAAAAAATGTGGGCCAATTAAATTCTACAAAAATATTAGAAATTCTACTTGATTTAGAGTAAAATTCCACTAAACTAAATTATCTAGCTAAAATGAATGATTCATTTAAAGTCGCTCAGATTAAAAAAATATATATTTTTTAGACTGACAGCAAATGCTATAGAAAACTGAAAATGACCTGTAGAAGTTTCTACTTGACTAGCATTATGATACGTTTTGTCATATGCAGAATCTCCGAAGATAGCACCAGTGTTAATTACTTATTCTCAATTCTCGATACCGAAACAAAAGCAGTGTTGATTTGGAAAAAAATGTTGTGACTAAAGGTCAATTCAAAAAAAAACTTTTTACTTTGTTTATCATAGGATGATGATGATGATTGGTGTGATGATACAGATGCTGAAGCTGTAGCTAGACGCATGGAGAGTCTTTCATCTGGAGCCAAAGGATTAATGCTCAATGACGACTTGGAAAAATCCCCTCAAGAAAGACTTGATTTATTCTATGAATTTGTTAAGGTGAGAACAAACTAAAAAGAAAATAAAGTGTTAGCATTTAGAATAAGTTTCATGATTTTAATGTCCAGAACTTGATTTCTTCAAAATAGAAACACAAAGAAACTGGAACCATTGAAAACCTGCAAAAAGAATTGGTTGGTGAGGCTGAGAGACTTGACATTAAAGACAAGGCTGTACTGGTCTTATGTGAATTGTTACTTGGGGAGCACATACTTCAAGAAGTTAAGACTCATAGGCTCCTGTTTCTAAGAGTAAGTTTTCTAACTGTAAAACTGTAATCAATAACATAGCCAGTTTTCTCCTTGGAAGGGTTGGAATTGATTCATTGGGTCATAAAGTCTAATACAATCAACCTCACATCAATCTTAAAATGTTGGCTGTAAGTGAGGCAAAATAGTTCAAAACTGTTAAAAAAAATAAAAGTAGTTTAAATCCTGATTTATCATGTTTGTATGGAGTATAGACGATTAAGCTGTTTAATGTGAAATTCTAAAAATCAAAAACAAATTTTCTGCCTGACTGCCTTGAGTTCTTTTTGTTTAATAAAGAGTTAGGTGGAATGTTTGCCAGTAATATAACTTGTTCTAAATTTTTATTTATTATTTGTTATCTTCTTCTAGTTTACTCATGGAAACCACAAGGCCCAGAAATATTTACTGGGTGGCTTGGAGCAAGTAATAAATTTGCACAAAGATTCTTTGATGAACAAAGTTCCGCACATCCTGAAATTATTTTATGACACTGATATTTTGGAGGAAGAAGTATTAATTGATTGGTCACAAAAGGTAATTTTATTTTTTCTCTTAATGTTTTAGCTTAGTTTTTAAAATTATGGGATGTCCTATTTCGTGTAGTGTTACAAACCATCTTTTCTGTGTGTTAAATTAATGTTGAAGCTTTAATTTTGTTGCCAAATCGAGGTGCTAATTGAAGTTCTTAAGTGCTTTCAATTACAAGGGCTCTTATGTATTTTTTCAATCATTTGAAAATAACTTGTCTGAACTGCTAAATGAGAAAGCCATGAATTGGAGTAGCATAATTTAGTTTTTGAAGGATTTTTTTAGAAAGAAAATGAAGGCAAAGATATTGCTTTGCCTTATGGTTTTATTGATAAGTTACTAAGTATGAGAAGATATCAGGATAGATTGGAGCCAACCATGCCTGCAGACTACTGTTGGAATCTTAAGAGTGATGATAATAGTTAAAATTTTTTGTCAATACTTCATTGAATTTTTATAAAACCAATAGAGGTGGTGTTTCAATATTAAACTTGATGTGATAACACAATGTTGTTTCAAATGTAAGGTAGTGAATTATAGTAACATACTGTGGATCCAGAGCCAAATTTTTTTACTCAGGTAATACAGCACTATTTTAGAAATCTCCTTATTCTGAATTTTAATTTCTTGAAGCCTTAAAACATTTATTCTCTTAAGAAATTTCATATGCAAATTTATGCAGAAAGTTCCTCATGTTTATTTTTCTAAATTTTCATGTCAGTCTTCTACTGTAAATGGTCCTTTCCTTGCAAAGGGTATCTATACTTAAATACATAAATGCTAATGTTTGTTTGCTAGCATTTGTTTTCACCAAAAGCTCATGGTGTAATATGATGGGGTATATTAAAGCAATTTTTAGTCAAGAATATTTTTGATGTTATGAGAGAAGCTGCTCATGCTGATGAACTTTCTGTTCTAATTCTCATAAATATGTCATTTTTCATGCTTCTTTACCCTAAGATCTACTTTCAATAGCTTGAAGTTCTGTGTTTTTAAGTTCATTTCACACTACTCCAAATTTTTGAAACAAATTGAAGTCTACGTATATAAAATTTACCCATTGATAAACTGTTCTACTTTAATCTTCTTATTAGGTATCTAAAAAGTATGTTAACAAAGATGTAGCACAAGAAATTCACGAAAAAGCCAAACCTTTCATCAAATGGCTTCAAGAAGCAGAGGAAGAAGAATCAAGTGGCGAAGATGATGATGATGAAGAAGCAGTTGAAGTAAGTAAAATTTTTTTTTCACTAAATCAATTTGCAATTTAAACATTAAAACCTCATGAATATAATAGTTTCTTTATTTGCATTTTTATAATGCAAATCTAATGAATAGTAACAATGGCAGTTTTTTTTTTAAACATATTACTGAAAATGTGATGAGCTATATTATATTTTCCAGTCACACCTTTTTCCCTAAGCAAAGTAAACATTTCTTATAAAAAATAAAAGGTATCCGCCTCGCGTGATCGGTTAACCGATAAACGAATAACCGGCTAAAATAAATAAATGATATTTCTTAGAACCGACAGTATCAAAAATTAGACCATTGAACTGTACAATTTAGTTTGGCTCAGCTTATTAAAAGTATCAAACTATTCAATGTGAAACGAACTTCAGAATGCTTCAAAATATTTAAACAAGCTGTAATTGCCAAATTAAAACAAGCTGTTTAAATACTTAGTGTTTCACACTTTTGAAACAAAGAGTTGTAATATTAAAGTGGATCAGTAGCGAGGCGTGACTTCAAGCGTCAGTCATCGCTAACTTTCAGGTCCCTAAAGAAATATACCAGACCATATGTTTCGCTCAGGGGTGTTTGTGATAAGAAATTTCTGAAAATTTTGGGCTGCCGTTTCCGAAATTTAATTTCTCAGTTTTCGAAAATTTTGAACTGTCGTTCCCGATGTCCATTATTTGGTTCTTTTTTTCATTGCTGAAGAATAACAATATTGCAATGTGTTTAAAAAAATGATACATTGCTACAGATTTTTACGAATGTGTGTGTGAGGGGGAGGGAGGGGTAAGCTCCTCATACTTTCAGAACATTTCATCAAGTCTTCAAAAAATTTTACTTACCTTGTAAAAATCTTGGTTCACAGATGCTTCTTTTTCAATTTGAAAAGTTCAAGCTTGCTGAAATGCAAAGCTCGAACGGCAACGAGCACTACTTTTTATGAAAAACATTTATAATTGAAACTAAAAAGAGAGAGTAAAAAAACAAAACCACGCACACATATATTCGTTTTTGAAAGTTCGATGAAGTTCCAAAACACAAAAGGTAACAGTATTTTCCCCCATGCAAAACTACTGTAGTTGCAAACAATATTGTATTCGACCCGTCGGGCTCATATTGGCGCCATCGTAAGATAACCGCAACCCCTTTTTTTTTTTGAAAAATGTGACGCACCGAATTGAAAAAAAAAAAAAGAATGAACGAAACAGGAGAAAAAAATCTCTACCCCTCCCCATCCAACCCCTACGATCCACCAAAACTGAGAGTTGCCAGTAAAAACAAAATGCTTTGCACATAAAATTTCCGTAGATCATCACCGATGACTCGTTTTACATCTAAGGGAAGCTGTGAAAGTATCTGATTGGCTGAAATGGCTAACAAGCGAAAAAAGTTGCGCGCGCACATACAAAACCGATGCGGTTTAGCGATGAGTGAAAGTCACGCCTAATCGTTTACTCAACAGATGGCACCACTAAAATAAAATTATTTGGAATATTAAATGATCCGAAAAAATAATCTGAAAATAAAATTTTAAAAACTTTAATTCTTCCAGTGCAAAACGAGGTTTGCCTTCAGGTCATCGGCGAATCGTTCGATGACTTGAGGCCTCGCTACTGAAGTGGATACAATTAAGTAGTAATCTACCATAGACATAAAGTTGGCCGGAACTTGTTATATATTTCTTTTATTTGTTTCTCGGTGCGTTTTGTTTGCTCGGCTTATTTTAACAAAACAATCCAGAATCTTAATAGTTATCGAATAACACTAAAGATGCGGTGACTCTTTAGGTTGACTTATGCTCTTCAAATCAGTAAAAAGGTATTCTATTCCTTAGGCTAAGTTTTTTTCGAAATCTGTTTTGCATAGATTTGTTTTGCTCCTCAGGTTGTGTATTCTGATCGTCACATCAGTACATCCATCAGCGTTGAGAAAGAAATGCCAAAACCTGCTAAAAAGGAAATCCCTGCTGGAGAAGAAGACGATGACTTGGACATAGATGCCATATAAATGCTATTACATGTTTAGCACATACTTTGATATTTGTGATATTCTTTTTTATTTTTTTTCTTTTGAACTGTATCATATTGTAACTTCTGCATTCAAAAAATATGCTTTTCAAGATTCAGTGTTTTGTGTCTTGTAGTTTTCTGGAACTTTAAATGTTGATTTTCTCTTGGAGGAAATCATTTTTGGATTGGAGCATTTAAATGTGCTCAAATTCTTTGTTTTAGAAAAAAAATAGTCATTTTTTCATTGTATTTTGTAATGGTGTAAAAAGGAGCTTAAAATTAAATCTGCAATGATGATATTTTGTGTTATTGTTTATTTCACATGAATAAAATTTTAAAAGCTCTTATTAGTGTTAATGAGAGTAATAAACTAAGGCTTGCCTAATCTTTACAGGTTTTTCGGCCCTAAAGTTTCGGCGTTCGTCCTGAAAAAGTAGTGATATTGGTCAATGTTGCAGCTAAGGAATTGTTTTACAATTGAGGCAGTGCGAAGCAAGGGGGTGTAAGTGCACTTTTTAAAGTTTGGTGTGAAACATGTTTATTAAAGATCATTTTTGACACTAACATCCCTTTGGATCTCACTGCCTTAATCAGTAGTTTTTGTACTAGTGATAATTGTTAAGTGGAAATTTTAAAAGGAATGATGTGCCCTCAAATTTTGATGGAAATAGTTCTGACATTTAAGACATACCAAAG